>CABFWB010005130.1:8990-49168 GCA_902151455.1 Timema bartmani
ATATATATATATATATATATATATATATATATAGTTGATTGTATACTATTGGAAATTGTGGTCAGGTATTAGTAAGAAAGTGTTTATGTTTTGTCTAAAAAATTAACTAATTTGTGGTCAGTAAATTTTGAAGAAGGAAAATGTAATGTATTTACAAGTTAGGTTGGCTAACCAAGTGCTATGATGAAATAAATAATGTTTTTCTGCTTCCCATCATGCCCCACCCAAATTGACTATTGATAACCTGTATTTCTGACCAAACCCAAATCATCCGAGCATCAACATTCAATGAATATAGAGTTTTCTTATTCCAGTCACCCTTACCTGGTTACGTCGAGTGTAGACGTAACAGCAACAAGACATATTACAGTACATAAAATAATAAATTAAAACGTATTATATTCACAAATTGTACCTTGTTATAACTGGCCACCAAACTAAATCGATGTTTTTTATAACTTAGAGAGAAAGCCATACCAAATATTAGTTCCAAAATAAAACGTCTTTATTTGTAAACAGCATATGAACACAACATACCTTGTTTCGGGTAGTTGGCCATCTTAATTTCATAAGAGCACGCCACATTTTAGAAGCTCTAGTTTGAAAAAACATTTTTTAAGAGTACCATAGACACCGCTTCAACAAAAAAGAAACATATAAACAGTTATTTTCATAAGTTCGTTTTTCAATAATGTAAAGCGTATAACCCGAACGGGTAGTAAGACGCGGTGCTAAATAGTATTATTATTCAATCATTTAAAACGGTTAATATTTTTTTAAATTGTTTGTGTGAATGTTTTGACTGCCAAAAGTAACCTCAACACACGGTTTTGAAGATCATATGGTTTGGCGAATGGATGGATAACATTATGATAGCTTTTCATAGCTGTCACCACCTCTCTTTCTGTGGATGCCCTATAAAATTATATTAGCCTACATTAACTTATTTAAAGAAACAAGTCACAAGTTTTGAACTTAGTTTTGTTGTTCAAACCTTTTATTAACACATTTGTTTCATATAACTAGCGAGCGTATGCATTGATTTATCTAATATATTCATGCAAATTAACGAAAGATGTCAAAATGTCACATTGGCTTGAAAGTGTGTAAGAAAGAAAGAAATACCCAAAATATTCTTTCTTTCCTACACAATATTGTATTGACGACAGTTATAAAAATGTCTTCCTCAGTTATCCATCCAGTTATACTATATAGATCAATGAATCAGTTAGCTCTATAAAAAAAACTGAAAGAACAAGACGTAGGGTCTATACATAACTGTTAAAATGACAAAAACGTGATGCTCAATTTTCTCGTCTTCCATATATTGAGATCAAGCATTTTATTTAACTGTGACTGTGCGAAAATTGTATATTGTGAAGAACAACTGTTACTGTTTAAAACTAGTGTATCATATTTGGTTGCAGAAATATTTGCAATCGAAGAAATACAATTCAATATGTTCTGAGACTACAACATTTTCTTAAATTGGGCTATCTAAGTATATTTATTGTCTTGTTTGTTTTATTATAATAATAAAACAAAAAACTTCATGGTGGCCGACGTTTGTTTGTGAAGATAGGGTCAACTAAAATACAATAAACTAATCATTATATTATTAAATGTTTGATAGATATAAAAAATTAAAGTACCGTAGCTGCAATTTTAATTAGATTTGCTTTATTGTCAAATTTTGTTAAATGTCTTACAACCAAACAATAGTTTAGATTATAAGACTATTGTAACATGTAAACTAGTATCTTGTAAATTAATATATAATATTTGTACATTGTGATGCTGGCTAACCTGTGATTCATCAAATAAAGCACGTTCATTGGTTACTTCCCCACCTCACGCCATTGCCTAAACCTGCCATCTTTTTGTAAATGATTTTTGTCCATCCTGTCCGCCATCAAAATTTAGCTGAATGCTATGTGTTAGTAAGTCAGCTTAAATATTTCTATACCTCCTAATGCATTAAGTGAGTAACGTTAAGAGTTTATACACTACAATTGGCGACGAGGATCTAATGCGTTACAACTGACAAGAAAAAAAGGAAGCCATTATATTTAACAAAGTTTTCAACCTCAAATTTAGAGATGTGTCGTTCATGAATGAACGGGTCAATATGAACAAAACAGTAAAAAGAATGAACGATCCGGATCTTGGTTTAAATAAGCCGTCGTTCATTTTATATCTCTGTCTACTTTCACAGGGGCTTCGTTTAATATTCGGTTTAACTCGGCTAGCAGTTATCAGCGCATTGCTTTCACACGTTCCTCTTCAAATCATTATTTTATTCGGCAGGCCACCAACTCACCAACAGTCTCTCATTCGCGTTCATTCGTCCAAACAATCGATCAAGGGCAGTTGATTTTCCACCATTCGTTTACCGCTCTTCTCCCATTCTCGCTCATTTGTAAATTGAATGGATCAACGAGTGACCGCAGAGCTAGTCGTTCATCGGATCTTCTCTCATTATCGGTCATTTGTTTATTGAACGGATCAGTAGTGAGTGAGCGGAGGATCAGTTGGTCACCATTCTTCTATCGCTCTCGTTCAATTATTAACTCTACAGAACATTTTAGTCAAATCTTGACTTGATATTGGATTGTAATTTAGACGTTTAATCATTGTATTTGTTTTGGTCAACTGTGTATATTTTTAACAATCGTAATATTTTTGTGAATTGTGATTTAGGTATATCATAACATAAGTTTTTGTGATTCTGCAAAGCATTCCATCATAATTTACCTACAAAATATTAATATCATATAGAAATATATGGGTTTTTTTAAAAAAAAAGTATAATAAAAAGGCATTACCATTTTAAAACAGTAAGCCGATCTATTTATTAACAATTTAAATAATCTTAAGGAAAAATAACATTGTTTTAACTACATTTAAATAAAAAAACTACCTTTAGAAAATTGAATGAACAGTGAGCGGTCAAAATGAACTGATCATTGAACTGAACCAGATCCAATGAATCGTTCATTTAAAAGAACAATTTTGCCCATCTCTACCTCAAATTAAAATGTCGTTACTTGGTGGTATGACCCAATCAGACATTGCTGATGAATCGTGGCAATCTTACATTGAACGTTTTGAACTTTTTACTACATGTAATGACATCAAAAACGAAAAAAGGGTTACTACATTATTAACAGTGGTAGGAGTAAAGACTTAAACGCATTTAAGCAACCTATGCACTTCGGACAAACCTTCATCAAAGACTTGTGATTAATTAGTAGATATTGTACAAAATTATGTATACCCTAAGCTTAGTTTCATTGCAGAAAGGTATAAATTTAGCCTTCGCAATCAAATGAAACATGAAAGTGTGGCGGAGTATATAGATAACCTAAAAAAGCTATCAACTCATTGTGACTTCTAGCCCCCGTAATTTAAATCATGGACGTCATTGTAGATTTCCAGAGTTTCATCGACGACAGCAAACAGTTTATCGTCAAGGAACTGAGTGTTTTATCTGTATGCGGTATATTACTTCATCATTGGGTGTTAAAACCCTCATACGCTATCGAGGAAATTTCAGCCGCTGCTAAAAAGCAAGCCGACTATATTGTCAACAAACTGCATGGTATTCCCTGGGATAGCGGTGATGTGGATTACAGCCTGCTCGAATCCCTCATCTTCCGCGCCACAACGCGTGCAGAAACGGTCTACGTCAAGGGAGCAGAAAAGAAAAGGTTTCTAGCCAAATACATGACTAGGCCCGTCGTAGATCTGTACGACAGAGGTTGTTCGTCGTTGGGCCGCACCATGTGCATGGCACATAGTTCTGTTTGAAATTTTTGTTCGACCTCCGTCGTTTGGGGACTTCGAGATTGGATAATTGAAGATGGACAAGCACACCATAAGACGTGCGCTGAAAACAAACCCGTGGTTCCGTTCTGTATGGTCGGGTGTTTTCAATGCTGATCACCTACCCGCAAGAATAGCGTGACCTACCACTCTTGTAATCAACACGGATCTACACACCAAGCCTGGGACGCATTATCGACAAGAACGGCGTGGGAGAATATTTGGACAGTTATGGTTTTCCACCCCGTATAAAGGCACATCTGGCAATTATACGCAAAAACGTTTCTCGCTCGTCTCATAACACGATAAAACTTCAAAGCATAGCCTCAGACTTTTGTGGCCATTACTGTCTCATGTACATTCTCTATCGCACCCAGAACATTTCAATGAAAACTTTCCTAACCCTATTTTCGCCCACCAATCATACAGGCAACAACGTTAAGGTGTTGAGATATTACAACAATTTTTTCAAGACGGTAGGCTCCTGCCACCCCACAAGAGGCTACTGTCAATCAGCGTGTTCCTTGTCTTCCCCTGTAAAATGGACGTCCCGACAGCGTGCCGGCCATAATCACGACAGTCGTTGAAGCGATCAAACATCATGGAAGGTCAAGACATTTGCACATGCAAAGCAAATCCGGTGAAGCCACTCGCCATCACCAGTATTTTCAACTCTTTGTTTTCGCTGGATGAAGTTGATGCTAAACGAGTAATCGCTGACATGAGCGTCAATAACAACTTTACGCCCTATGTCCACCTAGAAAAATGTGGAAGGAACTGTGCGGTGTTTAACTGTACAGAGTGGCAAGAACTGGGCAACTTATAGTCAGTCATATAAAAGTTTTTCAGCAACACGCAACCTCCTCAGAAGACTAGTCTGATTAATCATGAAATATCTCTGAGACATATGTGCGGTGACCGTATGATCGTCATCAGTGATAATTAAAACGCCGGACTCAAACATGTCGCCTATCTAGCACCTAGCTGGGCGCGTCTTTGTGAGGTGTGGGACCTCATCGACGTCGCCGTCGACAGATGGGATATATGGTCGACCGACACCCGTCGCACGATATTGCAACGATACGATCAACAAACTCGTGGTGGATGTATGCGACATGCTAACAGAGACCATGGATGTCATCGACCTCGAACAGCCTACGCTGAAAACACACATGGTAAACCTGGATCTTATCAGTGCTACCTACTACACACGTCAAGTCGTGGGTTGTTCTATTATATGCTGGATGGTGAACCAAAAACAATTTTACCAACACATCTAAGAGACACTGTAGAAAAATATATGAAGAAATATATGCGTCATCCCTGTAAAAGTATATAATAAATATTATTTATGTCTGTGAAACCTTTAATGTATAGTAAATAAATGTTTGTAATATCGTGTTTTATTCACGCAAAACCTGTTTGTCCCTTACAAGTAGGGTAACCGAATACGAGTCTCGACTTGTCGAGCCGCCAAACCACCACCAAGCATGAACAGGGTCAATGACCTCACAGTTTCAACGTCACAATCTATTCCTATCTTGACTTGTCTTATCGAACCGCCAAACTGGCACTAGGTATGAGTCACCAGGGAAATCCCATTGCAACATCATTCAAGGTCGTGATTTATTCCTGTCACGACTTGTCTTGTCAAGCCGCCAAACTGGCGCCAGAGTTGCGATGACATCGCCGGGAAAAAAAACTCATTACCACATAGATGGCGAGGAGGGATGGGAAGGATTGCTACACCAAAATAGATTCAGGGGCTTGCGAGAGAGAGTCAATGTTCACATTATACGCTAAACGGCCGTCGAGAGAGGATGCTCCTGCACGTTCCCGCCCTCAGTAGCGATGCTGACTTTTATGGGACGTCGCAGGAGGATTGCTTGACGCCATGGTCTGCACGCTCCCACACCAATAAATAAACAAAAAACTCCCACAAATAAACTCCAATGCCAGTCCCAATCCTACCCAGACATATGATCCAATGGCACACATAAAAACCAATACGCACATGTAAAAACTAATGGGAAAGGAACCAACAAGTTTGGACAAAAATAAACCAGCACAATTACACCCTACAAAACAACCAAATGACCCAGAGGTCTATGACGTCACACATTCCAAAATGACCTGGTTGTGACAACACACAACATTGCGACATGACGTAATCATCACAATACACACTCTATCCAGATCGGAGTAAATGTTCAAAGGTCAAATTGCCACGAAAGCCGGTCTATCTACTGATAGAGCCTAGTGTAATCCGTCAAGACAAGATTGTCATCTTACGGGGTGGACGAAGTGTACTTATTTTTGGGGTCCAGGATCTCCACGAATCTATCAATGTTATTTACATCCAGGCACCTGTCAGCCGTTTCATTTTTACTCCACTTAGGAGCTACAGTTATTGCCAACGCTATGTCCACGCTTGGGTACACTGTCTTCAACCAAATGTAATTCTCAGATGTGCCCAGGCCCCCTATTCCTGAGCTCTCTCGTTTTCTACTACTCAAACTGTCTAGAACGATGAACATTTCTGTACTCCTAGATGAAAATAAGTACTATTCTAGAGAATTACAACTCTGTTTGCTTTTTATTGTGCACAATAATTTCTCAGGCTGGAAACTAACTTCCTGTAAGATCAACCAATCACGACATCGGGAAAAATATTACTATTTTTGCTTCTCCCGCGTGAAATAAACTTCTGGCCTGGCCGATTCTATGAATAGTATTTTATTTGGTTGTAGATAGTTTTAATTTAATTTAAGTTGAACATGTAAAAATATATATATTTGTAGTAAAGTTACATTTATTTAGGTTTATATAATCCTTACATTATTATTTACTCGCTGAGTTAATATGGAATGGAGACCACTTGACTTTGTAAAAAAATTATTATTATTTGCATCAACAATATTAAGACAAATGTTAGTCAACAGACACCATTTGATTATTGCATTGATAATATTTTTTTTGTTTCTTTACATAATCAACGATATCGCATAGCAGCGTTAGACTACTTGTCAAGAACACAGGGTTTTTGTGCCGTACACGCTACATACAAATAGTGTAGTCGACCTAGACAGTCCCACCATAACATTTTATTAGTTTGTATTTTAAATAAGTTTTGAGAACTACGATTATTTTATATAAAAGCGTTTGATTAATGAATTATCGCTACAAATAAATACATTAACGTTACCCCTGTCATCGTAAATTCACATAAGCGGCTTATTTAATGCCATTTTATTCAGTTCTTGAATTGCGAATCATTCTAATAATCAACGTGGCGTCTTGATCAAAAACCAGCCTTTATTATTCTATCTTATGTTTTCGGGTAATTGATTCCCCCCCTCCCCCTTGAGGTATACTGATTGAATTAGATTAACGTAGTTGGTTTCGAATAGTTGGGGCCTACCAAATGGGAAACTCGAGGGGTGGAAACGCTTGGGATGCCAACGAATATATCTACTTAAGGAATACGCCTCCAGGTGAGTTCTATGCTATATCTGGTTGTAACCTTCATTTACGCTGAAAGGCATTAAGCTTACCTTGCATTATTCTACTATGGCGTGTCTTATAAAATAGGGATATAGTATACCCATCAAGGTAAGACTGCTACCATTCAGGATAAACAGGGTGTATATCCCTAGAAAAATGTGCCAGCCCTGTTTGAGCTCGTGACTGCTCTGTTTAACAAAGAGCAAGGAATTTAAAAATTTGGAACATCATGTCATATTTCAACCACGAATGCAAGGAATCAATATAATGCAATGTTGGGTAATTCCTTTCCAGTCTTGTTCACGTTCTATTTTCCAGAAGGAAGCGTCTACCCAAACAGCTGCTACAACCACGCAGATGGGGGGACTACCCAGTCATGTTACATTGAAACTAACTAATGCTACTTCAACGAACAGTTTTTCAGCTGCAAACAACACGATAATGTACGTGTAAGCTCGAAGCATCCTTTGACTCACCCAAATAGTCGTCTTCCAAAGTGAAAAGCTCTCCTATAACACCCCGTCATTCGGTGTCGGGGACGTGATCACTGATGAGATTACGGACAATAATCATGTAATGAATCTTACCTTGTCAGAGAATGTTCGCACGTATTTGCCAAGACCTAAAGGGAAGAACAAATCTTAACAGTTTGATAAAACAACCACGCCTTTCTAACTAATAATGGTTTATGTCTGTATTACAGTTGAATAGTTGTGGTTATTATACTCATATTAAGGATATTAAATATTTAGTCTGTGTCATAAGCCTGTCTAGATTTGTCTCCAGGAGAGACACTTTCACCTCATCGATAACCCAGTACTTCGAGAGCGATATTCATGTTCCGAATCGTGGATGATTGTGCTAGAGGGGGAGTTTCTATTGCACTCGATAGTAATATACATAGTCCTACCATTCCTCTGACAAGTGACCTACAAGCAGTTACTGTCAGGGTATTTATGAGTATATTCTTATTTGTGTGTAATGTTTGTATACTTTTGGAGAAATATGTTGCAAGGCAATGAATACCTTACTAGCCAACCAGTCAACTTTCATCTCCTTATTATTTTACTGTTAGGGATTTTTATGTCCACAATCCTTTTTGGGGTTCATATTACATGAGTGGGAGGAGGTGTATGATAGAAAACATTTTGATTAGAGATAATATTGTTCTCCCAAACGACAGTTAATCTTCTCATTCTTCAGCCTATAATGGCTCCCTCTTCTAGTCTGGCCTATCCTGTTGTAGTCCAGGATGAGCTATCGACTTAGGTTGGGATGTACAGCCTGACCTTTGTTTAAGTTATAATTTTCTCATACTAATCTTTAATGAATACCTTGTTTTGGTGGAAATGTATTCATCCCTGTGGGTAATGAAGAATGCTTACTGTACCCTATTCCAGAAGAAGGCAATACTTTACTAAAGTAATCTTTCGGGTGTTGACATGCAGGTGGAGTACATTTTTCGACAGCTCTCCAGGGTACCAAAGCCACAATTTCCAAGTCCTCTACAAGATCACGTCACTATTCCTTACTCTGGAGGAACGAGTAGTGTCACGGGGCTACCCGAGACCATCGAAGAGCGCTGAGACGCTTTGGTTTCCACCAAATAATTAAAGAGAGTTGACGTAAATCTTGGAGGAAGCTTATTTCATCCTTCCAAGTCTCCCTTTATCTTATTATAGTATCGAAATATAAAAAAAAAAGTTAAGTTGTTGTTCAACTACCATCATGATTCTCACCATTATCGATTCCCCTTCATATCTTACATTTTAGGTTAGGACTTCGCAAGCTGCTTCAAGCAGTGCTCATTAGCATACCACTCTGGTCATGAAGCGTGCTTGTGAGGCTCACCCCATTTTTTTACAGTCCAGGAAGTGATGAGGTTTGCAAAGTACCATTATACTTATTGAACATATGCTATATTTAACCGTATTTGAGGATCTGGTAGGTTTCCCAATCTCTGCCGAAAAGCAGATACTTGTTCCTAGTTTAAAACCGACAGTATGAAGAGAGACGCTTTTACCTCCCGTCCCATTGGTCTGACTAGTTGCGTCTGTAAAAACTTGAAATGAGTGTTTAGCCAGCAACTTATGTGGTACTAAGAAACTGATTCTTCTCTCCTCGGTTCAGCGTGGTTATCGTTGACACCGTTTGGATGTAGATCATCTTGTTGCTATCCTCAACAGTTAAAATCTGCTGGTGGTATTCTTCGATACTGAAAAAACTTATAAGACCACAAGGATATGTTCCATTCTTAAGAGCGTGTTTAACTAGAGTTTTCGAGGTAGTTCACATAGCTTTATTTCTAGCTTGATCACAATCTCTGTGTAAAGGTAGGTCTATATTTTATTTACAGGAAAATGGTTTGGCTCAGAGAACTGTTTTAAGTGTGGTCTTGTTCGCTATATCTACAAACAGTATAGTGGACAGTGTGAGTCCACCTGTTTAGTCATAATTATTTGTGGGCGACTTTGAGATCCATACACGGTCATCCAGTATATCAAGAGCTGAGCAGCAAACCTAACAACCCGTTCAACGCCTGGAACAGTGAGCTGCGGCTTTCGACTATCAGTTTTAAAAAAAACCTTAGATCCTACTTCTAGGTCACAAGGGATACGCCCACCAATTGATATTTTATTATGAAAACTCCCACTTTGGTGGCCGAATGGTCTAAGGCGTCACTCGTATTAGACTGACCTGCTGATGACGGGGAGCTAGGGGCTCAAATCCCAGTCTACAGAGGGTGTTTTTCCCTAAATGATTTCCCATTCATTTCATGCAAATGCAGGTACCTATATTACCTCTAAAATTCATCCTCCCTCATCCCTACATCATTAGATTAATTACAGTGCATGCGTACAACCTGAACAAGTAGTATGACGCAGTGATAACCAATAATATTATAATGTATACAATTAAGGTGGCTCAATGAATAAATGATTCTATAAAAAATCTAAATTGATAGAAATAAATAAAAAATAAACTAATAATTGTAAATTTAATGTAGAAAGCTCACTTATGGAAAGAGGAAAAATGGGGAAGAATTCAATGGCCAAAGGTGACATCTTCCTTTCTTCTGTCTTCTATAGCAGAAATAGTTTAATTAAAAATAGAGTAATTCACTGTTTGGGTAAAGTGTATTCCCTCTTCTCTTTTGTTTAATAAAACCAGCAGTGTCGAAATATTACTCAATTTGTGTTAAAATGAGTGTCTGAACGTGTTTGTGACTAC
The DNA here is from genome assembly GCA_902151455.1 of Timema bartmani. Classification (NCBI taxonomy): domain Eukaryota; kingdom Metazoa; phylum Arthropoda; class Insecta; order Phasmatodea; family Timematidae; genus Timema; species Timema bartmani. The sequence goes on from CABFWB010005130.1 coordinate 19,551, forward strand.
TTCTACTTTAGAAGCTAGAAAGAAGAAAAGAAGACCGTTCATTGAATTCTTCCCACATTTTTCCTCTTTCCCTAAGTGGGCTTTCTTCATTAAATTTACACTTATTAGTTTATTTTTCCTTTTTCTTTATTTTTTATCAATTTCCATTTATAAAATAATACTGTAAAAAAAATTACACCAGTTGCCGATAGTGTGCTGTTCTTAGATCTTATCTTTGATAAGAAAACTAACATGGCTCTCACACATCAGGGCTCTGAAACCACTTTGTATGAAGTCTCTGGATGCTCTGAAGTTTATTAGAGGTTGTTTTTGTGGAACTGACAGGGAATCCTTGATCAGACCTTATAAAAGCCTGGTGGAATCCAAGATCGATTTTGACATTTTAGTGTACACCTGTGCTCGGCCATCTGTATTTGAAATTCTCAATACTTTTCATAATTTCTGGAATTCATATGGCTACTGGCTTATTTTGTATGAACCAAGTAGGCCTACATAGTCTATAATGTGGATACAAATGAACCACCTTTTAGTACAAGAAGAGCATACCTTATGGCCTCGTATGGCTAAAGGAAGTTGTAATCATATGTCTCAGGATCGGTCACACATTTCTCACACACACGGATATCTTGTGACGCTCCACCGACCATCCGTCACATTTTGTTTATCATCAGATTCACCTCAACATTGGTTTCAACATTGACTGGCCAAGTATTGCGTGAATACTGATCTAGTACTAAGTTTTATGGTGAATACTTTAAACTTATTTAAAATTTTAAAACGGTATGTTTATTTTAGTTTTTAATTTACTTTTAACCGACTCTTGAATTTTTTATTTTTATATTTTATCTATTATTAAAATTTTTAATAACATTTGTGGTGTATTTTATTAATTGTTTTGGTTTTATAAATATTGTTTTAAGAAAACATTGTAATTTGATTATATCTTTACATTTTTTACATATCAAACTGTATTTTACTTCATGTAACTTATACACCATTTTAAGTTAAATATTATAATTTAAATTTATGTTATTTTTTTTAATTTGAGACCATTTTATATAAGCTTATTTGATTTTACTGTGTTTCTAGTTTTACTGTGTTTTATTCTTCTATTGGTGTTAACACATATTATTATTATTATATTGTATCCTATTCCTGTTTTATCCAACATAACTCTTATTTATACACAGTTTTTTTTATCAATAAAATATGTTTTATCAATTCTTTAGAAAACACAGTTTTTATCTATACACTATTTTATTTGTAAATTGATCTTATTTGACACTGCTTTAATGTATATAAAATTTATTTTGCCTTCTCTAGGAGGTTATTATTTTAACAATTTTATTTTTATATTGCTTAAATATTGCTTGGCATATTTTGTTTTCAGTGTGTTACTATATTAAATAAAATGTGTGTTTAAAATTATTGTTTGTCTAGATGCAAATAAACTTTGTTATGACGCGCATTAAAACTAATTTTCCATTAATAATTCATCAGTATAACGTAAGCTTAGAATAATTATTAGGACTTATTTTTAAATAGGTAATTAACAAGAATTAACTAAACCTAAAAAATATAAACCTACATTGCACTGTACTAACTTCACTTACTTGTTATTAATTATTGTTAATAATTTTAAAACTTAAAATCAGCTCAGCCTGCACAGTACATTGCATTTTTACGTTCACATTTCCAAGGCAAAGATGGGTGGTATGATTAAAAATGTTTAGCTGCTCTTTACTTGCATATTTTAAATAAGTATTCATAACCTACACATGTTCACAGTTGGCTACTTTGTGAATAAAAGAATAAAAGCTCCTTTTTTTTTAAAGAAGTTACTACACTTTTGTATGAATAAAATTTAAATGTTGTTCTCCTGAATTAGTGCTTCTATTCAGCTCAGAAGTTAACTGATTATGAGAGGAAAATTGTGGACATAAGATACCAAGTATTTAAGGGGGTTCTAGACACGAAACAGCAAACAAGTGTTTTAGAAACCCGTCAGTTTACTAATATCTTGCCCCGAAGAGATGTAATAGATAACACTCGTAGTGGTTAGGTCAACACATTTGTAAGAAACATATGAACCTGTCTATTGAACTTTTTTTTATATGCAACTCTATGAAGAAGATTATAGGGCTTCGACAGACAAGTTCATTTTAACATTTAATTTGATTAAAATTTATTTCCGAGTGTATTTTAACATCCAACAACTTACACACAACAATCTAACAATTACAGAGAAGACAGTAATAGGTTCGGGTGATCAATAGAGGGAAAGTTGTTCTCCTGCAAACACAAGATGGATGAAGAGGATAAATTGCCAGTTTAATTTATTTTACACGCGTGTAAAAAAGCCTACATATATAGCACATGGATTGTTATTTAGAGAAGATCCACCTTCCGCATGTTATTGAATATCAACTCAAAATTTCAAATCGTTGCAATTACAGGAATATCAATTTGGAGATCCCAATTTATTTAATTAAAATTAGTTGAAAAATTAATTAACTGAGCTATCCAGGATTCTTCCCCTGTTCAGGATCATTCTTCACTCATAGTTTAAGGCAGAGTCTGTGATGGACGTGCGTAAATCAATAATTAACTATCACACGCTATAATATACCACAGCTCATAGCTAGCTAACTAGCTTGTAGGCAGCAATCGTCCAGACAAGTATTACATGCACTCAGCCGAGGAAGGAGTTTAAGTTAAACAATAGTATACGGGCAATCGACAATAACTTCTGTTAGTGTGTAATGTAATTTAGTGATAGGAAAGTGAAAAAATACATCTTAAAAGATAATATCATACACGTGTCAGAGGAAATATTGACCTTTGGCTCGGTAGTTCCCGAAACATTTGGAAATAAGCTGAGCCAAAATGACAAAGTTGCACAAATAAATGAGGGAGTATTTAGTGTTTTAGAAGGAGAGGTTCCTTGTTACATTAGTGTGGACTCAGTCAACTGTAAGGATGATCGGAGTAATAGCAACTATTCAGTACAGTTTTTAAACAGTTTGATACTTCAAGAATGAGGACTCAGTCGACTGTAAGGATGAGCTGGGAGATGGCAACTATCCAGTACAGTTTTTAAACAGTTTGATACTTCAAGAATGTGGACTCAGTCAACTGTAAGGATGAGCTATCCAGTACAGTTTTTAAACAGTTTGACGCAATCAGGAATACAAGTTAAACTGAAAGATAGGTATCGTAGTATAATAATACTCCTTGTGTATGTAAATACTAAACAGGGCCTATGTAATGGAACCGCTAACAGTGACAACATTTGATATAAGGCTACAGTCCACACAAAAATTCTAGCAGCTTATCTCGAGGGAATGTTTCTTACCGACAACCGATTTGACACCTGTAAACCCTGGCATCCCCTTTATTGTGAGATGGAAGCAGTTCACAGTTAAATTGGTGTTCTCACTTAGTATTAATTAGTTACAAGGTCAAACCTTGGGCATGGTTCGTATGTTTATGCCCAAGCCCTTTTTCAGCAGTGGCCAATTGTATGCAGTCTTTTCGTACACAAAATGGTTTAATGTTTTTAAGGGGAGTTTTATAATACTAAATAAAATAAAATCTTGCAGTGGTAGAATGATCTAAGGCGCAGAGTATTCAAATTTTAATACATCAATAAACGTGTACCTTTCTTAAATAAGTGTTTCTATTTTCAACAAAAAATTTTGTCTCAAACTAAAAAAAGTGGATATTTATCACTGTACTAGGCATATTCAATATTTGAAGGTCAAACTCCAGCCTTCTAGTCAGAATTAAGAACACTAACTTAAACTTATCTCTTCCATTGTCATGATAATGGTTATACCAAGCTCTCGATAAACAATGTGCAGAGCATAGCATGGATAAAATGTGCAATGGCCGACAATTAGATTCATTATAAATGAAGAAACGCGGCCTCTGCTCTATTCAGACCAGCTTAGGGAGAACACAACCTGACAGTCCAACAGCTAAACAAACTACTATAGTATCATTATGGTAGGAAGAACAGTATCTACTAAAGTAATATTAATATATTCATACATCAAGTCATGTGAGCTGCAGCTATCACTTTTGATAATATTATCAATACCTATAAAATAACATAAATAATATAGTAAAATGTTATTATTGTTGATTTCAAAGAAATATGTTTAAATGTTCTAAACTGTTCTTCCAAACTAAATCAGAGTATATTTATTAGTTATATATATAATTATCTATATATATATATATATATATAATTATCTGTCCGATATTTGTTGACAGTTTGCTGAGTAGAATTATGATTACAAACATCAGTTAGAGAATATTTTCTTAATAACAATACAGGGAATCGTTAACATATGTATGAACATAGTTTAATAATTTTCTATCGTTTGTACGAATATCATGCTATGCCAAATAACTCTCAAAAGTGTGAGCTTCAAGTAACTATGACCAATCATCTGCTCTGATAAGATGTCATCCACTGCCGTCTGCTAAAATCCAAATTTCCATTTCCTGTGCATGGGTCAATTTTGTAAGGAAACATTAAAAATTAGATTTTTTTTAAACATTACTGATCAGTCAATGAATAAAAGAAATCTATGAAAATACATAATAATAGAATACTATCTGAAAGATACATTAGTATATTTTCAAACATGATTTAAAAACAAACCTCTTAAAAAATAAAAGGTTTCTTATAAAATACTCACACACAATATTATTCTCAGCACACACAACTTGTTCATACACACATACTCTATACAACTTTAACTAAAAATAGATTTCCAAAAACTTTAATTTTTTTGAAATAAAGAGTCACAAATGTGTACATCACAAATAAGTTTATACAAAATCTTCTGAAAAATTAAAAAATCTCAAGCCTATAGCTGTTAAGTGTTAATATCTAGTGATAACTAAACCAAATATTACCCTCTATTTTAAATAGAGTATTAAAACGGAAGATAACTAGCACATAGTAAATATCCAACAAAAGTCGACACATCTCAGCAGCATTTATACAAGTGTGTTAATTTTAAATCTTTCACAACGCTATATTTTTTTTTTACAAAATTACATTGTTTATTTTTTCAAATAAATCCCTGGTTTTCCCTTCAACGGCCCTTGATAACGAACCACAACATGGCGGGAGCCAGACAGCTGATGAGTGATGGCACCATGGTACTGGGCGAGCCATTGCAGCCGTCGGTCTCACAGATGGAGCAGTGCTCCTGCTTACGGTAAGGTGACGAAGGGGTGGAGCAGATTGTGTTCTTGCTGCCTTCGTTGGCCCAAACACAAGCGCGGCTAATTAAGCTCTGTCTGTTGTTTTCTGTAAAATATATGTCAAAATCAGCTGTTAGACATAAGTGATTAATTTAAGTTTTTCGATTTTTATAAATGGCACTAAATTTACTCAAAAACTTGTCATGAAATATGTAGTGATTTATTAAGAAATCTGCCTGGTCTGTTGTGATACTATAATAGTTGTCAAAAAAGTTAGTCTCAAAGACACCAATTATTATTTTATGTTGTAAAGTTGGTAGATTGTGTTCTCCTCCCGGTTCCACCCACAGCAATGCCTCCTACATTCATTAGGGGTCTCTTGTGTCTGTGCGTCATCAAGGCAACTAATTATCCTTTTAACCGGTCAAATGTCGGTTAAAGGTCAAACTTACTTCACATAAGCCAGAAGAGAAATTAGAGTCAAGAGAAGACAGTAACTGAAGGAGAACATTATGTCGGGGCTTGGGACTAAATCTAAACCTGCAACTAAATGGAAATAGAGTCTAACTTGCACAAAATATACAATTACTGACGAAAAAATAATTTAGGATTTGGAAAGCAGAGCTACGAATTACACAATTGATTTTGTTGAAAAATTGCAATCCAGATATGAAAGGTTTTTGCTTTTCCAATATTTCTCTCTACTAATTTGGACTTATTACACTCATAGAGTAAGGATTATGCAAGTATAATTTAAAGGAAAAGTACCCACATTTGCAAGAAGGAAGAATGGGAAACTATTTTTTCAAACAACCTCAGGACATCTGACCAGGATTCAAAACCCAATCTCCATATAATCTGCAGTTAAGTATATTGTAAGGTGAACGTCTTAGAGCAGCGGTTACTAAACTTTTTGAATGGCATACCACTCCAACAATTTCCGTAATTTGGAGTACCATCAAGATAATGCTGAACATTTATTATTTAAGTACATTTCTATTGGTGCACAGAGATATAATAAAACAGAGATGGTGTGGCTGCACCGGCAGTCTGAGCTAGAATCAGTTTTACAACCCCTCCAACCATTGGCTAGATCTGCTTTACTTTTGGTTGGACTTGGTCGCAATATATTTAGAAGATTTGATGAATCTCTATCCAAGGGATCGGCAACTGGTCGATCGTCATCGACCGATCAATCTCAGACATTTTCAGTTGATCTCGTAAGGAAACTTTAACGCCGTTAAAAGTTGATCTTTGAATCTTCTAATCTCAAAAATAGCTAAAGAACTTTCAAATAAAATTTGAGTGTGACCAAAATAGCCTTGATCAATCATAATCGCTAATAATATAGGCTAAGAAAATCAAATAGTTTAACATGAAAATGTACATTTAATTTATTCTATAAATTGTCTACTAGAAAGGTTGGGACACAAACATTTGAGAAAATATTGAAACTAAGGATTTTATTTAAGATGGATGGACAAAATTTTTTTTTAAATAGAATGAAGAAACGATATGTGATCGCAGGACCTTTGATAAGTTTATAAGTCGATTGTGGCCCAAAAAAGGTTACTGACCCCTACTTTATCTTTTTACTACTTTAATCTGCTTGGTTTGTTTGGCTTCTCACGGTGTACCACCAGGAATAATTGTATATACAACTGGTGGTACGTGTACCACAGTTTGGGAAACGCCGCACTAGAGCATTTGACCAGCAAAGTGGATCATGTATTAATTATATAAATGGTATTGGGAGATAGGGCCATATTATAATTTATTTAACAGCCATCAGTGTTCCCAAAAAAGGAACTATAACTCCCCTAAATAAATAAATCTAGAAGTATAAGATAATAATTTAAATGACAATTTACTCACATATATATAAAGTGGGAGTAGAAATGATACAGTATGTTATCAACTGTAAGGGTGGAACCACACACTAATATAAGCGAGCTTTCAATTTGTATTTTACTTATTCTAATAAAATAATTTTAACTTCTAAAAATAGTACATCATAGTCATAAGTAGATTATATGAAATTTAAAAAATAATATATAACTAAAGACTGTCTTTATAATCCAGACTATACCAAGATAACAATTTTCATTGTATATATTTTCATGGAATAAGTGAGAAATGTAACACATGTACTCGCTGTACACTTGATTCAGGCCCGTATACAGGATTTATGTTCGGGGGGACAGACCCAAAAAAATAAAGAACTGGAAATATTTTACAGCACAAGAATTAATATTTTATTACACTATTATATTTTGTAAAAAAAATGGGAACCACCTGAACCACCCGGAACATTACAACTGGGCCACGAGGCCGATTGGATCTTAATCACACAGGTGAATTGCGCCACGTTCACTTTCCAAAACATAGACATATATTAATTTTATCTACTCCACCTTACTCTGCTTACAAGTAATACAAGACATAATTTTATATAGAAATTTTACTTGATTTATTCAAGTTCGTCGTTGTTGGTAAACATTTGTAGGAAACTGCTTTTACAAATTGACACTTGGTTGTTAGGTTAGGTTAGGTTAGGTTAGGTTCCTAGCTCACAGGCCGCTCGCTCGCAGCACGGCCGGACGGAATGACGTCACCCGCCTAGCAGTGCTGCGAACTGTACGGTGAGAGACGAGTTAGTTAAACTGAGGAGAGGTCAATCCTGAACCATACTAGAGCCTAAACTATTTTACCGATCGGACTGAAACTTCGTATCTAGGGTTATTCATAAGGTTCTAGAGAGAGGTTTTTGGAACTATCCCTCTACCCCTAAAATTGAAGGGTAGTTTACTGAAGGAAAAAACAACCATAAATAGATATTTATCGGACACCCTCCTGGATTTGATACGTTTACAGCCTTATTGAAATTTGTGGTGTGTTCTGGCGAGAGCTCCAGAAATCGAAAGGGGTTGTCTATAGTTTGTTTATATGTCTATGCACGACCTTGTCTCAACAGGTGTACGTGGCCCAATTGGAATGCACTTAATCAATTAAGTTGACATGTAGACGTGGCCCAGTAGTATTGTTGACGTAGCCCAGTTGTAATGTAGGATTAACGCCTCCCTTTTCAAACGAAGATCATAACTTGTTTACGTGGCCCAATTGAAATGCGCCCGAACCACCTAAACTGATAAAAACCTTAAGCTCTCTTCCAGTTAATTATACATGTGTGAGTCGTGAGGTACCGGTATATATTTATATATCTATTTTTATATTATGCGAATTATATGTTCTACTTTTTATACCATAACTGATACATATAACAAAACATAGTATCAATCAGTTTTTCTAGAAATATACTTTAAAGAACTGAAAAAGCTAAACATTAATTTGTATACATTATTGCGTCTGCTATCCATAATTTTGGTGATAAGTATTCTCAAAATGAATATCAACAACAATCTATTTTATATTTTCACTAGAAAATTAAGCTAAAACATTGATGATAAATAAATGAACTACCATGTTTGATTTCAGAGATTACTTTTTGATAAATAAAATGTTTTTAAGAAATTGTCTACTTGAGATTTTAAATTCAAAATATTGTCAATTGTATTGATTTAAATGTGAAATGATGACATTCCAATAACCCAAACCTCTCAGTCTAAGAAAAGGCATTTCCCTCGACCAAAGAATATGTTATTGTACTTGCTATAATAACAGCCATAATGTGCCAAGACAAATGTTTTAAGATACGAAAGAAGCATAAAATTAAATAAATTATATATTTTTAATCTCTCATCTATTGTATGTTTGATATACCCACATTTCAGTCATATTTTTTCTATTTGTTTCTTCCTAACCCTCAAATAAAGGTTGATTAGTCCCATTTTTTTTCTAATATTTTCAAGTTTTTTTAATCAAAATCTGTTCATTTTATTAACCACAAATCAGGCTCTCTGACTATGTAATGTAGTAAGTGTAATGTAAGTCCCTTTGACTCCTTATATGGAGTATAAGCCCACAACATAGATTCACCATTCAGGTCTACTTTTTGCCACACTTTTGAGCTCGCCCCATGACTTTCCAAGTGGTCCTCCGCCAAGTCATCCTGGGCCTGTCCGGACGTCCGAGTCCCTGCAGTTTCCAGTCCAGAGATTCTCTTGAGACGTTTATCCTGATCTCTCAGGAGAGAGCGGCCAAGTCATCATCAACCGTTTGATCTACAGTGGAAGAAGGCTTCTTGCCGGTTTTGCACCACAGTTTTTCATTTGACACCACGTTTGGCCACCATAAGCCCAAAATGCCCTTTAGGCATCTGTTCAGTGGTGGTGGAACCCCCTTAGTCCAAATAAACTTCGAATCCTTTGATATTATCGGAAATTAAGCTGAATAATGGCCTTGAATCAAACTTCAAGCGACTTCAAGATGGATTCATTTTTTAAAATTATTATTTGCAAAGAAAAACACTTTAAATAGCATCTAAAGGAAACTAATTTTTGAGCAAAAACTCAAACAAGGAGCAATCTAAATAGCTTCTAGAAGCATCCAAATTTCCGAAAATTTCCGAAAGACAACTCTATATAGCTTCTAGGAGCAACAAAATCTCAGACAAATTTGAAAGGTGGACTTCTCTAAATATCTTTTAAAAGAGCTTAATTTTCGTAAATTGGGGATATGGCCAATCCAAATTAGTGACAGCAAAACCGTGGAGTATGTTGTAGAGGGGGGATCACTGCCCCTCCTGGAATAAAATATCCCCCTTCCAGATTTATTTCACATCTTCTGATAATCTCATATACGAAGCTGAAAGACTTAAATCAAACTTCAAATAAATTCTAATGGCCTTCAATTATCAAAAATGTGCCAAATAGTTTCTAGGGACATCCAATTTTAAAAATTTAATGGGATAGGGTCGCTCCAAATAAATTACAAGTGCATATAGTTTTTAAAAAATCCAGGTGACGACAGCTGCAAATATATTTTTTAAATGTCTAATTTCCAAAAATATCCCGTTGAGGATCATTCTAAATAATCTTTAAAGACATACAATTTTTTTTTTAATTGCTTGATAAGACTACTTCAAATAGCCTAGAGAGTCATTTAACTGCAGGAAAAAACCAAGGTGAGGATCCCCCTAAACAGCTTCGAGGGGCAGCCAAATTTCAAAAAAATTTAGTGGGGGCTCAATTTAAATGCTAGCTTCATGAGGAATCAACTTTTATTAAAATTTCTAGGCAAGTACTACTCAAATTAGCTTCTCGAAGCATTCAAATTAAAAAAAAAAATCTGGTTAAGACTACTCCGAATAGTTTATAAAAATAATAAAACTTTCAAAAATTAGATCAGAGGACCTCCCCAATTAACTTTTAGGGATATCCAATTTTCAAACATTTATCAGGAAGGGTGGGTTGGGGGTGGAAGTAATTTCGCTAAAAATAATTTTATTTTGCTTCCGCTCTCCCTCTCACACAAATAAGGTTCTACCCCATCGCATCTGTTGATGAATGTCAGCAGCCTCTGGATCAGGAGTCTAGTTGTTTTCAATGTTCACACCCGTAGAAAAGGACCGACTCCACATTCCTCTAAAAGAGCCGAAGTTTGGTCTTTATTATTAACCCTCTGGATCTCCTTAATGGGTCTCAAGCTGAGAAAGGCCCCTTTAGAGTGAAATACTTACCAGACTCTTTGGTCTTCTTGCAGTAAGCGTGGTTAGCAGCATAAGACGATTGACTTCGTTCCGACTCGCAGTCGATCAAGGTGCGGTGTGTCGTGTTGAATGGGTCTCCACACGTGGGGTCGTAGCTGGAGTCGCACTTCCAGCATCTCAAGGCATCACCTGCAACACACACACATCATGAGATGAGCTGTTCACAACGTTACTTCAAAGAGAAGTAGGTTGAATCTTAGCTTGACGCAACTAAGCAATCTAAGCACTATCACAATTAGACACCAATATAAAGAGATAGTATAAAATAAGCAGTTCCCCCCGTGAGGCCTCTTGTCTATGTGACTGATAACTCTCCTCATCCGCTGAAGAGCATACACACTCTCTAATTTGCGTCTTAACAACAATGACTTGTATTTCGAAATAACCTTTCCCTTGTTTCCTATTTTAGATAGACATATACGTTCATATACATTTTAGCCAACATTCTGGTAAGAAAATTCCTATAGGCCATTTTCGTGACTACGCCAAATAGCACGAGTTCTATACGATTTTTTTAAATACACTTAAAAAACACTTTATAATAAATGAAAATCTGTGATAATGTACTTTATAATAAATGAAAATTCTGTGATAATGTAAGACTATTTCTAGAATCATTTAAGAATTTTTTGTTTTTGTTTGAATGTTATATCTTTACATGGTAAATACCCCTTGACTTGATACTACGTCACAGGTATGCGGGCTAATCTAACAGGTAGACAGGTAGTTTGTACCAGCATTAAGATGAATAAGAGGGGGCGGGGGGATAGTCGCATATCTACACCAACGGGGGTAGAGATGAGAATGGTAGAATTTTAGAGGAAATGCAACGATATTTGCCTCTAGTAAGAGTTGAAAACCATTTAGGGAAAATCACCCTCAATGCACCCACCCGGGATTAGAACCCCAAACTCAACATCAACGGCATCCAAATGGAATTAAAGGATAATAGTTGGTGAAAACTCTTTATTTTCATAAACTTGTGTGACTTTGAAAAACATTAAAAAACCTATTATCTTAGTATAACTGGCTGGTATTCGAACCTCGACCTCCCAGTTATTGGAAAATTGACCAGATAAAGTTGACGCCTTAGACACTGTTGCAGATAGATATAGTTTATGCACGATGATTCCCCTACACAAGGAAAGGTTAGTCTCGATTCTGTACATCGTTTATTCAGACGGGACGTTGCGGTTTTACTCTTCAGCTGGCAGATGTCAACATGGAGTTTTACATCTGGATTCCTGCCAAACCTCTGATTTACAGCAATAATATGGCAGAAAGAACTTATTTAAAAGATAGCCTATCTATTTTCGGTCAACATTGATATCATTTTACTTTATTATTGACTCAGAGCAGTGAAGATCTGATTGTAGCTCTATCGTCGGGCATTTTGTCTGTCTGTTTGTCTGTCTGTCCGTTTGATCCACGATAACTGTAAAATACATGGACTAATTTTAACGGGATTTGACAGGGAAATTATTTGAGCCCAGGCCAACAGACGTAATATTTTGACATATCGTGAGACTGTCATCTTAAACCATGTGAACAGCAGCTATCCTCTATTAAAAGAATGTGCTATTGCATATACTATTAACTTATTTTATATTTAACTTGGTCACCAAGGAGATATTACAGGAGTTATTTCCCTAAAGTTCAAGTCTGAGGGGCAATATTGCATCGAGTTTAAGGGGAAAGTGAACTAATCCGAAATGCTCTATGAATTCTTCAGCGATTCCGAAATATTTTTTTACTTGTGCTATGAACAGATACAGGTGCACTTTGTACAACTTTTGTAAAGTGATTTCAGGAACTACTACTCATAGATCACGTACGTTTGGACTTATATTTACAAAGACCTGACCCCCTCTTTTTAGTTTTTTTGAAGTTAATAAGCAAGTAAAATTCTATCACGTATTTTTTAAAGTTTGTAAAGCAAGTTTTTCTTAGATTTCTAACAAAATCAGGGGTTATTTGCACCTGGGATTGCACATATAGCAAGCCCCTGGTACTTTTCTTGTTATCATCACATTTTACTACGCGTTCGGATTTTACGCTTATGTACTAATTACGCTAATAGTTTAAAGAATTAAAAAGTTCATTTTTTTATGTGAGGTTCAGATAACAAATTCTAGGGGGGTCCGGACTCCCCACCCCCTACCCTCGACCCTGCCATTTCTTTCAAACTTTTCATATTTAACAGATAATGTTTTGAGTAAGAAGTTATGTTGACATGATGGGTGGAAGAAGGGTAGTAAGTCTACCAACATAAGCTACAGACTCCCCTTCTGATGGTGGCCCTACAAATGCTACCGGCGACATTTCGTACCACCCTACCTGAAAAGGGTCTACTAATGACTTCAAAATATTTACGATGCAACAGATGGTACCACTTCTATCTATTTATCTTAAAAAAAACGAGCTAATATGTGCAAGCAAGGTTCATTATTGGATAGTAGATAGATGTGAGAACGTCAACATTTCAGTTAGTCTATGTTAAATAGTGAGTTAGGTTAGATAAGGTTAGGCTAGGTTTGGTTAAGTTAGAGTTATATTTCAAATAGTTGAAACGCTCCACTACCATTGCCATTCTCCTATGCAGCGTGACCTTGCATATCTGAGGCATCTTACACATTAATTTAATTTAATCAAATTCACCTAAATGAATTTAAAATTGACGTATGGTACACCTTCCCATCAAGTGATACCATTTGTCGCATTGTAAATATTTTAAAGTCATTAGTAGACCCTTCTCACGTAGCTATCCCCCTGAGCGGTTAGAAATGTCGTTGGTACCAACTGTCGCATATTCCTTCTGAGAGATGTTCTGTTATTTAAGCTGCTCTTTTCGTAGGGTGATTTTCCAAGTAGGATCTTACAGGTTATAGCAAAAATGTTTGTCTCATTTTCTCGGACAAGGTGTATCTTGAAGGATGAATATTAAAATATTCATTAACTAATATTTGGTTGGTGACCCATACAATTAAAACTGTATTAAGAGTAAAAAGCTTAAACATTAGGTTTATTATGTATTCGTGGACACCCCTTTAAGGAGGCGTCCAACAAATTCCAAAGAGGTCCAGTTAATTCCAGGGAGACTCCAGACTCTTACCTTCTTGGGAATTAGAAAGGTTATATTTATAGGAAGTGTACCCGCATTTATGGGAAGGGTGGAAAACCATTTTGTAAAAACCACCCTCAGTATACCTGACCAAGAGTCGAACCTTGATCAACCCGTCATCGGCAGCCTAGTCTACTGCGAGGGTAGCGGCTTAGACCATGTGACCACCAAAGCTGGTATGGAATAATTGTATGTACTGTACCTATTTAAGGACACTAAATAATTTATTTTTATTTATTTGTTTAATGTTTAAGTAATGTATTTTAAATATTGCTTAGAGCCTTAAGTTGACCAATTTAGTGAACATTCTGTACTTGTAGATTTTATTGTACAGAAAGAGAAACACATAGCCGCAATTAGGAACTATGGGTAGTTAGGACGCCCGCCTAAGCTGACAAGGACATGTGTATGTCGAGACAATGCCTTTTGTCCTGTACGCATGTGGGTTCAAATAAGGAATGAACGTCCGGAGTTTATCTAGGGACAAATGAACCGAGGAGCTTTATCAGAGGATGTGGGCTACGATAGGATATGTATGTATGATCTGGCACCTAACAATATTAGAGTTTACATTTCAAGTTTAAACTGTTAGTCTACCCTGAAAGGCAGCAAGCTTACCCTGCTTGATTTCACTATGGTGTAGTTTATAAGACAGGACCATAGTGTAATTTCAAGGTGAGATTTAAACCTCCAAGGTAAATTAAGATTAGATGAGTACAATGCTCTGTTGTTGCTCTAGAATAGAGACACTATCGTTTTATAATTTAGTGACTCAGATGCGAACTGAGGATTATTATAAAGTGTCGCGTGGATGAGCACATATGAATCAAACCTCATAATAAAATACTGTCCTCTCTTGAGACACAGTAGACTCCATTCACGGTAGGAATTACTCTCTGAAAGCTCTTTTTTCCTACCAATATCCTACTATATAATAGAGTTCAGGTAGGGAAAAAGGCCTTTCAGAAAACAATTCCTACGGTGAACAGACTTTACCCCTCGTAGCACTTACATTGTATGGTTCCTAGCTCTAGCTTACACTTACTACATGGCTGTAGTGCACATTGCATTTGAATCCATCTCGGGGCGATAGAGTTGTACCGGGCATATTTTACACCTGACTGCTTTGTAAGTTCATAGAGAACAAGCATGTGTGACCCACTCGCAAATTAACACACGTACATATATGTAATTCAACTTAACCTATATTGACCTAATTTAGCCCAAATTAACTTATATCAAATTAAAATATATTTAACCAAAAACAAAAATTGACTACCGGTATTTAACTGGAATTATACTTGCTTAGATGGCCGCATGGTCTAAGGCGTCACTCTCGCAATATACTAGACTAGATGACAGGGACATTGGGGTTTAAATCCCGGTTGGGTGTATTGAGGTTGGTTTTAACTAACTGGTTTTCCATGCTCCCTCCACATATACGTGGGTACACTTATTCTAAATTCAACCTTCCTCACCCCACCCTATTAGATTAATCAATACATATGCACCCGCCTCGGTGGCGTAGTTGACTAACGCACTAGTCGTGTTGAGCCCGACTGCCGAGGACAGGGAGATCGAGGTTCGAATCTCGGTCGGGTGAACTAGAGGTGGTTTTTCCTAAATGGTTTTCCACTCTCCCTCCACGCAAATGCGGGTTCACTTCCTCTATTCAACCTTCCCAATTCCTAATCCAATAGCGTAATTAGTACTTAAGCGTATAACCCGAACGGGTAGTAAGACGCGGTGCTAAATAATAATAATAATAATAATAATAATAATAATAATAATAATAATAATAATAATACATATGCGTATAACCTGAACAGGTAGTAAGATGCGGTACTAAAAAAACAAGCATTATATAACTTAATATAAATATATTCTACTATTTTTTAAATATATTAATATGTTATGTATTAATACGTCTCGCTACTTATTTGGCTACCCGGAGCATACAGTGGTTTAAGGTGACAACAAGTTAAGGAGTTTTCAGGAAGTTTAGTAACATTCGCCTGGACAGAGGATAGAAAATCCACAGGGAATGTCATATGGTGTAGTAACTAACTTCATATCCAGTGCACCTGGCCAGGCGGGATTCAAACCAAAACCCATCTTTAGGGTCACACGCCAGTAGATATCGCTGGCGTAAATCTAACTCTTGTGATAAAACCTAATATTTATAGTCTTTCACAATTTAACTTAACCTAATATATCTAAACATAGGAAAACTTAAATTATCACTAAATCTAAAATAACCTATACTATACCAAATAAACCAAACCTAAATGTACCTAGATTATTTTATTCCTTCTAAACCTTTCTTTACTTACTCTAACCAACAATATCCAACTTAATTTAGCGTAGGATTAGAAATCTAAAATAAAATTGATTTATTTGATGTTGTGACCACACTTTACGGGTCACTGGCACCTGAGACCACTCTTGTTCAGCACCACATTAGTCGTATTTTACTGGTTTTCACACTATCTCAAAACAAACTACGAACGCCCTGAGACTGAGCCAGAATTATACCTCAGAGTTGAGTATGAAGACCTAACCTACTAAAACAAGTTAAACGACTACTTGTCATTCATTAACAGCCATGAACGGACATATATTATGAGCAACAAACGCCTTGCACTTTTAAGAGATTTATATTAGCTCCGGAAATTGCAATGAAAGCTTCTTCACACTTTATTCCTGGATGCATCAGAAATGGGAGGGGAGGTGGGAATTGCTAAGTTAGGTTAAAGTCAGCTTACAAGCCACCGCACTTGTTTTAGTATTAATATTGAACTTTATTGTAATATTTATTAACACATTCTCGTAGATTGGTATAATCAGTGTGAGGATAGTAGATCAGTTAAACTCACAGAGGCTGTGTTAATGACTAGAAGGCAGGATAATAACGATCCCTATCTTGTTCCTGACTAGAAGGCAGCCTATTGATTGTCCCTATCATGTTCCTGACTAGAAGACAGCCTATTGACTGTCCCTATCATGTTCCTGACTAGAAGGTAGCCTATTGACTGTCCCTATCATGTTCCTGACTAGAAGGCAGCCTAATGATTGTCCCTATCATGTTCCTGACTAGAAGTCAGCCTATTGAGTGTCCCTATCATGTTCCTGACTAGACGGCAGTGTATTGACTGTCCCTATCATGTTCCTGACTAGAAGGTAGCTTATTGACTGTCCCTATAATATTCCTGACTAGAAGGCAGCCTAATGATTGTCCCTATCATGTTCCTGACTAGACGGCAGTGTATTGATTGTCCCTATCATGTTCCTGACTAGAAGGCAGCCTAATGACTCCCTATCATGTTCCTGACTAGACGGCAGTGTATTGATTGTCCCTATCATGTTCCTGACTAGAAATACAAATGACGTCAGTCTGATGATCTAATTGACACACAATCTTGTGTTATGGTCATGGACTCTGATAGGCCGTTCTTTCCCCCTGCCACGGGTTATCTAGCTTACCACTAAAAGCGTCAGTTAATTTTTCAATGACCGTTTAGACTTACAAGCTAGCTGGTAATACCTATTTTTATTAAAACGTGAAAGGGGTACGTGACGGGCAAAATTTGGTACGCCCTTTTGCTCTCGCTCATAGAAATTCTCGTGTGATGATACAATCGGTCGGTTCACAAGTGCACGTTAAATGCTTCAAAATAAACAAATAAAATATATCCCAAGATAAGTGCCGAATAAATACTAAAGTCTGTTCACCGTAGGAATTGTTTTCTGAAAGGCCTTTTTCCTTACCAGAAAGCTATTATATAGTAGGATATATGGTAGGAAAAAAGACCTTTCAGAGAGTAATTCCTACCGTGAATGGAGTTTAACTACCGTCGTTGTGTGTATTTTGAGCGAATCTATCCAAGCAAGCAAACAAATCCCTCATTCCGTGAATGACCTTGGTGCTTGTTTAGTGTGGTACTGGTCACACTCCCACAATCCTTCACACATGACGACTCTCTACTCGTGTTATTACGGACAGGATGTGCCTGACTCTGGAATACACAATTACCTCGCTGACGTCACGCGCAGGTGATGTAAGAGCAGGAGGTGTGGCTCGAAACTTTCCCAACTGCGTAGTAAACAGCGATCACGCCTAGGTCACTCTTCGAAATAAACATTGCACAAGGAGCAGCGACGCACTCTTATCCGTGCCTTGGCACTCATCCAGCGTTCAACTGTCTCTTTTGATTGCACTTTGTTATTTTAAAATATTGTTTAATCCGAAATAAGGTTGAAAGATCTTTTTTAATAGCGTTTTGATATTTTAAAATATTGCTTACACCTAAATAAGATTAAAATATTTCTTTTGATAGCATTTTGTTATTTAAATTTATTGTTTACTCCGAAATAAGGTTGAAAGATCGTTTTAATAGCGTTTTGTTATTTTAAAATATTGCTTACACCTAAATAAGATTAAAATATTTCTTTTGATAGCATTTTGTTATTTAAATTTATTGTTTAATCCAAAATAAGGTTGAAAGATCCTTTTAATAGCGTTTTGCTATTTCAAAATATCGTTTACTCTAAAATAAGGTTGAAAAACCTCTTTTGATAGCGTTTTGTTATTTAAAAATTTTGTTTACTCCGAAATAAGATTGAAAAATCTCTTTAGAAAGGGTTTTGTTATTTAAAAATATTGTTTACTCCGAAATAAGGTTTAAATATCTTATTTAATAGCGATTTATTATTAAAACATATGATTTACCCCAAAATGAATTTGAAAGATGTCATAATTGCTTTATATCATAGCCAACCCTATTTTTTGGCGGAATAAGCTAAAACTTATTTGTAAAAATATAAGATTCGCTCATTTTAAACGAAGCTTGACACAAATTACCCGAGCTCTGCGATCAAGGCGCTAAATGGGAAGGCACTGATTGCCTTGCAGACGTTTATAAATATCCTATTTTAAACATTGTGTTTGCTAAAATTTAGAGTTAAGTCCTGACCAGTTAAAAAGTTTGAAATTTTTTTTAAAGAATGTGATATTTAACTCAAAAATGTAAACCTTTTAACTGATCATGAACCTGATGATAATTATCGCCTACATTTTGAATGAATCAACGAGGTTCAAGTAGTTAGATGATAGCATATCACAGATTAGTTGTGAAAGAAAACTTTTGAACCCAAAGATGTTCTTTTAGTTATTATTTCTAGTTTTATCGAAATGTGTGAATTCAAATTAAATATAAGATTAGTTTAAATTTCATTAAATTAAAATTAATCTCTCATCCATTTAAACATAGCTCATATTTTACTAATAATTTTGTTCCCTTAGTAGAAATACGCCAAAATAAATGAAAAAAACATTAAATATGAAGCATGATGCTAGTTTTTACCCAACTTTGAAATTTTGTCTAAATTTTGGACAACTGTGTATATAGTTCTTAAGTACATACAAAGTATAATACGAAAATATAGGCCTACTTTAAATATATGTGTAGGCTACCATCAAGGGCGTAGGAAGCTTATTTTTCTAGGCGAGGGGATGTTGAGGGGGGGGGGGATTACTATAAAAAAATTCCATCCCTTGAGCCCATACATTTTTTATAATTATACATAGAGGGTTTGTCAAATTCCAGGGGGAGCGGATTGCACCCTTGGCTACCATGTTTGGCCAAGGTCCACCGAAATTATTTTAATTTTAGCGAGATTTCCTCTTATTTAAATGCATTAAAATATTGTATTCCGAAAGGAAAATCTACGTTTTAAATATTTTACTATAAGAATAGATATACAATCATGGATGGTTGTCGTCAGATGTGATTTAAAAAGAAAATTAAAATCCAACAAGTTATCACGTTCGAAATAATTTAATAGTCATTTTGAGACGCAATAAACTAATGACTGTAATTTGTTGTTATTATTAATGAATGTGACCCCTCACGATGAGATGTGTCCTGAGGCTCCCGAGTGTGTTTGAAACCATACAATGTTGCCAACACGCTGAAACCTCTCTGGGTCACGCCCATATGAGACCGTGATGGCCGTGTACGTCCGGGGCAACGCCCGTAAGTTCCACAACACGCAAACACGTCCAGCGCTCATCTGCTCTCTACCTGCACGACTCTACACCATATCATGGCTTACCAGTTTAACAACAGTTACAATAATACTGCACTAACCCATTCCATTTATTCTTCTAGACATATGAATCTACAATGTCTGAACAATTATAAAATGTGTCCCCGCGCACGTCAAGTGAAATGTTTTAATTAGAACACCAGCATCTAACTTCATCTTCTCCAGGTGTGCTCATGAAATAGAAATAGCAGCAAACAGTTTGGAAAAATTACCACGGCTCTATTTCTCATAGGTGCGCTTTAGTTAACGAATTAATAAACATCTATTCTAAGGAGACATGATAAGAGCGAAATTTAAGAAATTGTAACAATATCGATCTTGAAGAAGAATCGTAAGCCAAATTGTGGTAAAATGCAATAACTATATTGTAGGACTGTTCTAGACACCAACCCCAGCCCCCAGAATGAAAGACAACATGGAGAGATTGCTGCACCACCATTTGCTGTTCATGTGTGTAAAGTACGATATGAGGAGCGTTGCTCCACTGCTGGCGTGTAGTCGTCAGTACGAGTTAAAGTTTGAAATGTGGTAAAACTTACACCTAATTTAGTTTATAATAGGCCGTGATGAGACTTACAAACATATAGAGTTAAATAACTTGAGAATAATAACATACAATCCAGGAGGATGGGGTTCGAATCTGACCGGGCGCACTAAGAGAGTTTATTCCAATGAACTGTTTCCAGTCAAGGCAACCATATTCTCATCTTCCGTGTTTAACTAATGACCTTTTCCTGTTTTCTTTTTGAATTAATTTATTTTCATAGCCTTTTGTATTTGAGTGTACGATACCTAATTTTATCAATATTTTTTTCAAACAATATCCCCCAATAGAGACACAATAATATTGTATACAGTTTTCATTATTAAAATGTGTCCGGAAGCTAAGTTCTTGTATATAAACACGCCAGTATCTTTTCATAAGAATACTATACCGACTATATGAACCTGTCACAATGCTGAATGAAGGTGAGTGTATTACTCACCAAAGCTGGTGGCCAACACGAGAACTAGCACAGCGGCCATGACGGAATGTCGAGGGTCCATGTTGGTGAGGAGTAGTTGGTGCGGATGTGCTCGAAGTCTTGCAGCGAACTGAAGCCAAGTCAGGTCGTCAGGACTAGGTTAACTGAAGTCATACTCCCCTCTCTTCTCCATTTGTCGGCTCTACGTCAGCTACAAACGACCCACGCTTTGTTCACTTTAGAGATGGGCAGAACGGCTCACTCTTGGGAACGGGTTAATGTGATNCCCCTCTCTTCTCCATTGGTCGGTTCTACGTCAGCTACAAACGACCCACGCTTTGTTCACTTACCGACAAGCTTTACAAACAACCGAACTCACAAGGTGACCAGTCTTACAAAAATAAAACAAGTCTCCTACTGTTCTTGTCCCAGATTATTATTATTATTTGTACCACGTCTTATTACTTGTCCCGAAATGTTAAACGAAATAATGTCATTTGACATTTTTATGAGTAGTTAAATAAATTTAAAAAGAGCCGTTTGATTAAAAGCTATACTTAGTATAAAGCCACATGGTTGACTCACTCACTCACTCACTGACATTAATGTCTACCCACTTCCAGATGAGCTAGAAACTTGAAATTTGGCAACTTATAGCTTCTGTAACCGACGGTAAAATTCCAAAAAGTTAAAAAAAAAATTTTTGTTAACCCCCGAAAAGAATTCAAAACGGCGGAGCAACTTTAATGTCAGTGCGGACCTTTCTTTGGAGGTCTCTTGTGGCTAAACGGTAGGACCTATCAAAAAACTGATTGCACCAGCAGCTACGGATGTGGCGAGATCCATAAGTTTGGTCCTATTACTTTTTGTCTTATCTCCATCGGTCATACCTTGAATTTTTTGATTTTAGGTAAATTTAGCACATTTCCCACATATTTTTTTAATTTTCTGACACACTTATGGGACAGATAGAATCATAAAATTTGGCAGTCATATTGGAACATCCAATTGCCATAAGCGTGCCAAATTTGATGATTCTATCTGCCCTATAAGTACGGAGAAACTAAAATAATGTGTGAAAAATACAATATAATACCGGTAACTTTAAGTTGCTACGTTCAAAACAACGCTGGAATTACATTAGTTTACATCCACTTGCAAATAATACTCAATGGGGGTTTGGGGGCTGAGCCCCCAACGAGCAAAGCGAGTTTCAATATAAAATCTGACAACAATGCACATCAACATTGCCAGCGGCAAAGAGGTATTGTGATCTCAAAAATGAGCGAACTCGAGATTTTGATGGATGTCAACGTTTCATGACCCCCCCCGAAGCCGACAAAGTGGTTTTCGCAATACAGTCTGTCTGCCTCTCAGACTAGAGCCAAACCATTCGATATATCGGGCAAAAACTTGGTATCTACGATATTAATAAGGTTCCCCAAAGGATTTTTTTGTTTAAATTAAATACCCAGCCCTAAAATTAAGGGTACCGGTAGTTTACTCAAGGATGAAAAATATATAAATATATTTTCTCGAAATCGGCTCTAACGATTTTGATTAAAATTTGTATCTAATCATTGATTAATATATTAAAAAAAAAAGTGTCGCATCTAGTTTTTCCTGAAAAATTACTTAGAGGGCATTTTACCAAAGTGGATACCTACAATTTTGATTATATTTACCCAACAATTTGAGATACGAAATAACTTATAATTGCAAATCTGTATGAATGTTAAAAATAAAAATCTTTTATTTGAAATGTATGTTTATAAAAGCAATATTTACTGAGCGATAAGCATATATAATTAGATAAGCATAACTTTGGGTAGTCGGGAGGGGCTTGTTCTGCTCTTTGGAGGACCGAGCTGTGATGAACATATAAAATATCTTCATAAAGTATTTAACGTTAAAAACTATTTTGTTGGCAGCTCTAGTTGCGGACTTGGCCACGAGCCACCACAAAAAACCCACCCCTCTCCCACTACCCCAATAAATAAGAGCTAACGACCCCTATAAGCTAGTGCACTACTTCCATATGTAACGTAAAATATCACTCTAAATAATTTATATAATTTCGGACAGTGTAAGTACGTAGCTATAATTATTATAACTACATACTTTTATTGTCCGAATTTATTGTTATTGTCCAATAACACAAATAATAAAACCATGGCTATAGGGGAGGGGTGGCAGATCTATGGCACCTGTGCCACTTGGTGGCACGCGAACACAATTTGGGTGGCACGACAACATTAAAATAAACATTAAATAAAACTTTTTCCCAGCTTGGTATAACTTTTTGAAGTCAATATTTTCACAGCCATGTCATTCAATGACATGTCACAATGGACTTTGTGAAGTCAACGGTTGGAAATCGTCTTTGCTCGCAATTAAGTGCGTCTTGTGTGCTCCTGAAGACAAGATATGAACCAAACATAAATAATAATATGCAACATGTTTCATAATAATATGGAAAATATTATTTATGTATTTTGAGTGTAAGATAGTTAAGCCTATATATCAATTCATAGTCTTTTTGAAACACTGATGGTGTTACTTTCAATGTCTTAACTTATATTTATTGAAAATAATATTGTCTAAGGCACTCAATTTTACAATATAATAAATTTTCCTTTTTTAAAATGTATGCATTATTAAAATATTTACAATATTTGACTTGAATCATTCATTACATTTCATAATATTCATTATTTTTTAAATTTCTAAATAGCAACTAAAAAACGTAAATAATGGGAGGCGCACTAGACTTCTTAAAAATGTAACTAGCGACACACTGGTCGGAAACGTTTCACCATCCCTGCTATAGGGTGTATTATGAACCATTTTAATAACATCCACCCTCTCCACCCTTCTTCAGTGATTTTAGAATGGCTGTCCCTGAAAACGACCCTCGGTGTACCCAGCCGAGATTTAAACCCCTACCTCTCCATTACCGGCAAATCCATTACTATAATTTATTTGAAATATTAAACCAATTTGTCAGTAGAGTGTTTAACTGCTGTGAGCATGGCTATTATTTAAAGGTGTGAGCTTCCAAATGAATTCACGTCTGCTGCCGATCCAGGTGAGCTCGGCCAGTTTTAAATCACTGATACAATTATTACAATCTCTACAATTACTAAAAATAAATATCAAGAACAGCCAAAGGTATTGGAATAATGTTATACCAAAAAAACTTGTCAAGCTGATTATGCTGTGCGCACTGGTACAGCCATCATTCCCCGTACGTTTGGTAGCATGGAGCCCTCTTGAGTAGGAGATGGTTGGGTTATCTGATAGCTCGTGATGCTAAATGATCGCTCACATGTAGCTGATTTCCTTATATCCATCTTACTCTGACAGTCTTAAAATACGAGTGAATAATGAACCTAGGCACGGGAATAATCCTGGGTAGCTCAATGGCAGAGAATTGTCGTACTAAATCAAAGGTTCAGAACTCGATTCCCTTGTCCAGGTGTCAGTTTTCCAATTTAGAGAATGTGATATTTATATGCGGCTATAAGCGTACTTAGAAACTATTATTGCTTAGCTATTTAATCCCTAATTGAGTCATGTTTGACAGATACGCGTGGCAGGGTTTAGGTTGGATGTCCCTTATCAGATACTTTCGAAATAATAATGGTTTG
Organism: Timema bartmani; assembly: GCA_902151455.1. Taxonomy (NCBI): domain Eukaryota; kingdom Metazoa; phylum Arthropoda; class Insecta; order Phasmatodea; family Timematidae; genus Timema; species Timema bartmani. The sequence continues at coordinate 44,286 of CABFWB010005130.1, forward strand.
AAACAAGGAGATGCACTTCCCCCATTACGTTTTAATCTAGCATTAGATTACCGGTATGCTATTAGGATAATGCAAGGCTTGACATTAAACGGTACAATGCAGCTGCTAGGATACCGAGATATTTATCTTTGTTGGGCAATAGTAAGGAAGCTGTTGTAAGAGATGCAGATATTTTATTAGAGGCTAGTAAGGAGATAGGTTTAGAAGTGAACACTGAGCAGACTAAGTACATGATCACACAGAGAACACAGAATGAGGACGACAATTTAGAGATTACTTTGAGCAACATCTCATTTGGTTAATGTTAATGAGTTCAAATATTTAGGAGCAATTTAACTAGCAATAACGATATTAGTGTGTAAATTAGGAAAAATAATACTGTCTGGTAAGTAAGTTGTTAACATCTCGCCTGCTGTCAAGAAATGTAAAACTCAGAATGTACAAAACAGTAATTTCAGCTGTTTTTCTCTATGGTTGTGAAACATGGCGTCTTACTTTACATGATAAGGAGAGATTCAGGGTACTCGAAAACAAAGCATTTAGGAAAATGTTTACTCCAAAAATAAATTAAGATATTGGATGGTGGTAGTTACATAATTATGAGCTACATACCCTGGACCTATCACCAGAAATGTTAGGTTAATCAAATCTCGCAGGCTACAGTGAGCAGGGTGAATGGAATAAACTATAACCGTGTTAAGGGTATTGTATGGCAAACCCAATGGGAAGAGACAGTAGGAAGGCCTAGACGCATATGAAAAAAACAAACTAAAATGGATCTCAAAAATATAGAGTGAATGAGGTGGACTGGATATAACTAGTCAAGATAGAGATAGGATGTAGTGAGTTGGCCGGGATAAAATCAGCTCAAGATAGTGGTAGGTGGCGTACTTTTGCAAGCTCGGAAATGAACTTTCAAGTTTATAATGACATCAAGTATTTTTCAAACTAGGCAATGGTAAAACAACCTGAAACTGTTCTTGGTTTTAACATTTTATAAAACCTTATTATATATATTATAAACTTTGTTCTTGATTTTGTTTGAATAAGCTTACTCATAAAGTTTCAACAGAGCCTTAAGATGTCGCAGAATGGTGTGAGATATCACCACAACTCACATAGAAATGTCCGCAATATATAGATAATTATTTACACCAGCGAATCTGTGTGATGACACTTTCAAGGGACGTAAATACTGGTTACTTGTGAAGCTCTCCATCTAACCTTATCTGGGGGCATGTAAATACTGATCCCTTTAAAGCATAAATTGGTCTAGGACCTTCTTAGGTCCACGTGTCTGAGCTCATCTTTCCTGACCTCCCGTTTCAGGAGAGATATCCGTTTTTCCATAAGAGACTAGGGTGCTGCGTCCATTCTTGAAGACTTGGAAACGGCCTTCAGAGCATTTTATTTGTTTTAATTTCGGTGGTCACTCACTGGGCTTTTTTTTAGAGCACCAGTGGAACTCGCCTTTGCAGCCACACTTGTTCCACCCCCACCTTAGCCTTTGGAATCTCAGAGGAAAGAATGGGTGCTCAATAAAACGGCTGCAGATAGTTTTGTTCCCCGAGCTAGGACCGGGAGTTTTCCCCGAGGTGGACTTGGGGTGTTCCCCAAGGAGGGCGCGACGGATGTTCCCGAGGAAGAATCCTTGGGGTTACGGGTGGTGGAGACCACCTCTGTGAAGGTGTCGCAACCCACACAGATTTCGGCTTCAATATAGTTGGCTTGGGATGGCTAGTATTGTCTCTATTAGGGACTAATGGCATGGGTTGTGTAGACGTCTTAAAAAGATTAACTGCGTAATGTCGGTTGGGACGATGTTCTCGCTAGCAATTTGACTATATGAGGTCTGAAATACAGGAGCTTACTGGGTAAGTATTCTTTGAGTACCTGGGCATACGGAATCTTCTCTTCAGATTGAATCTCTAGGACTTTGTCCTCTGCCTTCCATTTCGGACAGGCACGAGACCAGGAAGAGTGTGGACCCTTGCAGTTTAGGCAGAACTTAGGAAACTCACATGGTGTTTCGTGAGCTTCCTGTCCGCAATCTGCACAAGTTGGTCTACCACGGTACCGCAGCTTCGTATATCCAAATTCCTGGCACTGAAAACAGCGCCGAGGGTTGGAGACATACGGCCAAACTCTGAGAACGTGGAAACCTGCTCGGACCTCCTTCGGAAGGGTGGGAGTTGCAAAAGTGAGGATATATGTATCCGTCTTTTTTCTCATTTCCGTTCTTTTTTATAACTATCCAGTAAACTTCGGTGACATGCATCTCACAGATTTCCTCAATGCTCACGCAGTCAAGGTGATAAAAAGTTGCCACTTCTCTGCCAACATTAAGGATTCTGTGCAGTTCCACCTTAGCCTGTATTTTAGTCGTGTTCATCAAGGCTATTTAATTAAGTAGGAGCTATTATGCTACTTGCCTAGATGTCAAATTATGTCTGAATAAGAACTGTTCCGACACACAATTTTCTCATGGATACATAATCTGACTCAGCAGCACCATTTCTCAATATTTCTAGGATAAATAGGCTCACACGTTTCATGTTCTCGCTGTCGTCTAATCGAGACTCCGCCAAGCAGCAGGGCTAGGGCCTCACCAATTCTTGGATTTTCCCAAATGCTGCTGAATGGTCTTACGTTCTTAACTGTATTACAGCCCTGTGAAGGGCCGATCAGTACATTACCAGCAGAGTTTGGCAGAATGGTACCACTGGACAGTGAGGTGTCAGCTTTGACAGTAAGTTCTGTCGTTCAGATTTGGGACAATCTGCACACTACTTGGATCATATATCCAGGGTGATCCAAGCTGGTTCTACCCTAATTGGTCCTGTTAACTCTCCCCACGGAGATCCCCATACGACGCTAGATATAACAATGCCAGGAGAGATGTCATCGCAACAAGTGGGTGCAGGAAACTGTCAGTTCTACCTCTGGAACCCTCATGAATGCAACTGATCTTTTCACAAAGTAGGGTAACTGGTTTATGTCATACTTAATTTCCTTCTACTAAAATATTATAATCAGCGCACTTCCATGACGGATTTCAGTGCAATGGAATTCAATAATTGTACGAGGGAAGCCATGTATGTTGCCAAGGTTGTCAATGGAGACCTAAAAGCTTCTGCACAGGCCTGAAAGGATGGTAAGGGAAGAAAGATGTAGGAGAAGAGAAAGATAATAGTGTAGGAGGGAGGAAAGAGAAAGGGAAGAAAAAAGACAAGTAGGTGAAAGCTAAGATATAGGAAAGCTTTTTTTTGCACGAGATACGTCCTGCGCAGATCCTTCCCCTTTAAGTTACCTCTTGCAACAAGCAGAGAATACTGCGGGACTATTCTAAGCCCCATCCCGCAATCCGCAGATTAACATATTGGATGAAGATAACATAGCATCATCACCTGTGAACGAACCAGATCCGGAACCAGCAGCTAGAAGACGGGCCGAGATAATCAGGGATTCGGTGGACCCCACAGATACTATTGGAGAAGAAGAAGATATTGATCCACCAGACGCGTCTCCAACACCAGTGCTCCAAATATCTACCAGTGAAATTTAACATGACTTAGAGGCACCAGTGGCAGGGCGTGTGCGAGACTGTGTATAGGAAAGTGTCACAGTTCCAGTGCTTAAGTCAGTTAATTTCCGGGGTCAGAATCTGTTCGCCTTCTTGAAAAATGGCTAGCGTTTCAAAGGACATCACCATCTGCTACAATGAGCACAGTAGTAGCAGACTGGATCGATTCAAGACTCTTAATACAGAGTGAATACATGCGTGACGCCTTTTAGTACATGGATCGAATTCTTTATCACACCTCATTTCAGCCTAAGGACCGCGGAGGTAGCCCTCAGCAAAATCCCAAGGAATTTGTAGAGGTTCAAAGAGGACCTACGTTCAGGCTTCTACTAGATTCTGGCTTCTACAGACTTTAGAAGGTGCCTTAATGTCTATTACAAAGGCAAACATTTGAATTTACAAGGACTCCGATGGGGCACGCCCTGTCACCAGTGGCCCTAACAAGGATTACCTCAGAAGTGATCAGAACACTAACACAAGCAGTGCCCCAGGTGGGCCAAGGAGCACCTGGATTCAGTCCAGGTCTTTACAGATACGACACCGTGAACGACAGTGGTCTACTTATCTGAACTAGGCCAAGCAATGGTCAAATATTTCCACGAGACCTTGAAAATAAATAAAGGAGGAATAATGGCTATGTGCTGGATGGACATAAAGCTGCAACCCGCAGCGATTATTGGTGGAGTGGACAATTCCACAGTACTTCATAGACTACTAAGCAGCCGAGGACTACTATTCAATAATATGGCATTGTGCAGACTATACTTATGGACCATGGACGTAGTACGAGATTTATAATTTGACGTTTATTTAGTCCCTTCTAGTCTGAACTTGGTTGACATTGCTTCAAGCAACATTGACTACGAACAAGCACGACATAAGCATAATGAGGTAGATCATGTTCCGGACATAAGATTGTAAATATTTGTGAGTTTGTGAACCCCCCCTTTTATATCTTTAAATATCTATAGGGTGAGGAAGGCTGAAAATCAGGCAAATTAATCACCTGATTGGACTAAATGAATTTTATTATTGAAAACAACAATATTACAATATTTGAGAATACACACATCGTGCGTGAAGCGCACCTCTCTATTATTCATCAAGACAATTAATCTCAAATCAACATCAGAATGGTTACAAAAAACGACACTAAACGTGTTGGGCTCAACATTCAAATAACATTATACAAAATCTAGGATCTCTGGCATCGAACTAATTTTATGGACCTTAGCCCCTTGGTTCCTTAACTTAATACTTAGTACACTGATTTCCAAAACAAGGCATAAGGCCTAACTGC
>CABFWB010005131.1:0-15264 GCA_902151455.1 Timema bartmani
CCAATTCCTAATCCATTATCGTAATTAGTACTTAAGCGTATAACCCGAACGGGTAGTAAGACGCGGTGCTAAATATTATATTATATTATTCTTTTAGTTTATATATATATTTATATATATAATTTTTTAGTAAGGTTTTTGGTCAGTGTCCCAAAAAATGTCAAATTTATTGTAAATTCATAAGAAGAAAATTACATTACTATATTTTTTAGCCATGGCTATAACACTTATTGAAATTTTCAAAACAAAACCACATAAATAACTTAATTTATTAAACCTAGCCACAAATAAAATATAATTTTAGTTAAAAATTCACGGTTATATTATTTTTAAGGTCAAATACTCCAGTTGATTAAAGTTTCAAGCAAAAGTAAATCAATTATATACTTAGCTTGAACCTGAAAATTATGCGAAACTTGAATTAATATGTCACTTGAATAAATGTTTACGTTTGTCAAGTAGCTTCGATAACTTGGATCAAGTAACTTGATAAATATAAACCTTGTTTTAATTGTGTACTGTTAGAAACATTGTGTTTAGGTAAATAAAATAATGGGACAAGAAATTATTATGAATAAATCTGTAACGTTGGCCCAGAATGTAACAAAAATGAAGTATTGATACATTTGCAACTGGCTTTACAAATGGCTGACCTACTATTGTTGGATTGTTTTAAGAACTTAGTTTTGTATCGCTTCTTAATACCCATCTGGGCTATACAGGTTTTTTTAAAGATTTCTAACCAAACGTAAACAACAGAATCTGTGGGCAAATAGAAACAAAATATCATAGTAAATAATTGTTCGAAAAAGTTATCTCCTATTACTAAATGTAAGTTGAAACGTACCAACGCCAAGAGCACGCAGATTTAAGTATGTACGTGTATAACAAGTTGCATATCATTAGGTGGGTACATCACAGCAGGTGCTCAAAACTCTCTCCTTGAATTGGGTTGAACAGTCAATCTCCGTCGGTTGCATTTGACGCGGGCTCACGCTTCGGCAACGTTGCTCGTGGCCGGGCATTTCTGTCCGCCTAATGATATGCAACTTGTTGTACACGTACGTACTTACAGCTGCATACTCCCGGCGTTGTTACGTCTAACTTCAACTTTTAACAGTGCAAGATGAATTTTACGGACATTTTTTTTACTAGGATTTTCTGTTTCATTCTGTCCACTGATGCTTTGGTTTAATTTTGGGACAGAGGGTTTATAATCACCCTGCATGTATTCACTTATGAACTAACGAAATTTTAGATGATAAAGGTATATTTTAAAGGAGATGTATCCAAATTTGCATGCAGGGAGAGTGGGAAACCATTCAGGAAAATAATCACACTTAGTACACCAGTCCAGCATTTGAACTCCGACCGTTATTGGCAGACCAAACTAAATGAGTTTAACATTTAGCCCGCGTGCCCACCAGTGCGGATGTGAGAGACGCTATACAAAGCAACTGGTTGTATTTATTAGGTTACTTTGTGACGTATGCAGTAGTTAGTTTTTTTAGTAATTTATTTCCTACCTACCCTCACCCTCTTAGCTGATTTCCTTTCGTATTTTTTTAAAAAGATGTATGTAATAACGAGGTGTATTATCTTGAAAACTTGAAGATGACGTAGGTCTATCACAAGTCCACTTAGCTGGACTGTATTTAACTCCCTTTCCCTTCCATAAAAATTGTCACTAACGCAAGTCTACATAACATTTCGAGTCCGGTGATGGCCTGGTTTGTTCCTTTATAAAACATTAAGGGAATTGTTCCGTAGTGAGCCTCGGTGGCTCGTCTGCTCTTATTGCCCAATAAATGCTGCCGTGTTCACATTAATGATTTATTTTTTAAGTGGTACAAGGGATGGACGATATGGGTTATTGCTCCCCTTCTCACCTTTTTATCATGACCTCTATATCTGGGACGTTAGTGGCGTCATTTACAAACGGGGCCATTTCGTGTATATTTGTTATAACAGCAACGTCAACTCTACTCGCCTCAGAAGGCTCATGGATAATCGCACTCATATATTCTAGTTTTCTCTTGAGGGGAAAGTCAAGGTTCAAATTCCAGTTGGGTGTTGTCATTTTTTTCCCCAAATGGTTTCCCACCCTATCTCCATGAAAATGCTGATAGATGTTCTATAAATTCTTCCACCCTCATCTCTACTACATAATTGAAGCTATCCGGATATCTGACATTTAGTACGATAATAAGTGCTAAAATAATAATAATATTTAGCACCGCGTCTTACTACCCGTTCGGGTTATACGCTTAAGTACTAATTACGCTAATGGATTAGGAAATAGGAGGGTTGAAGTTAGAGGAAGTGAACCCGCATTTGCGTGGAGGGAGAGTGGAAAACCATTTAGGAAAAACCACCCCCAGTTCACCCGACCGAGATTCGAACCTCGATCTCCCCGTCCTCGGTGGTCGAGCTCAACACGACTAGCGCGTTAGCCAACTACGCCACCGAGGCGGGTAATAAGTGCTAAAAAAAAAATAATAATAATAATAATGTTCTGTTAAAGACTGTACATGCGTAAACTAAATATTGGTTTGATAGGTATTGATGCCTGGCCGATGTCTTCTGTTATGAATAAAAAAATTGTTTCATCAATGGTGCATAAGCGAATCAAATATGAACTTAAAGGGGGGGGAAGCAAAAAATACTTCTGTTTAGACCAAAACTACTGAGATAAAGTAGGTGACCTAGTGGTTTGGGAGTAAGATATCAGACCTATGAGCTAGGGGTCCGGGATTCAATACTTGGTCCCAGCACAGGTTTATCTGATTGCCAAACCCTTCCTTCACCTCTGACAAGGCTTGTATTAATCACAACTTGTGAATGTGTGGAATGCCAGGCCTCCACCGTGGTTCGGATCCCACGTTGAACTGTAGGTCCTCCATTTCATCTAACAATCACCCTACCATTACACATTAGCCTAAGTGCATATATCCCAAACGAGTAGTAAGAAGCAGTGCTAACATGTGATTAACATAAAAGAACATTCACGTTCTTGTTTTTAGTTCTAATGACTATTAGTAATTTTTTTATAAACTAATTTATTATATTATTTTTATTTCCTTTAAAACTCTAGGTAACAGTTAAGCCAATTCCGTTCCTTTTGTTTATCTCCACGACTCCATCACCTGCTAAGAAGCAACCATACTAGGGTTTTGGTTGAAAGAAATGTTTTAAAAATACAAACATATATTTTAAGGAAAACATTAATAATATTTTACTCTGTTATAAATGTTGTTTTATAGATATTGATAATAGTTATTACAAGTGTCAACTGGAGACCACAAGAATTGACATATGAAATGTTGAGAATAGATCTAACTTTTATAGTTGTCACGTCACAGAGTCTACCAAATTATGTAGACCATATTTCATTAATTTTTCATGACTTATACATAAATATTCATGACCAAAAAGCGTGAAAAAAAAGTACGGACTATCACCTCAAAGCTCATTCAAAATGTCATTAAACATGATTTCTAAGATTTTATCATTTTTGAACCATGTTATAGCTGGGGAGTAGATGTGAATTTAAGCTATTTTTAAGCAGAATAAAAAAAACTATTGTTACCTGCACAATGAACTTGGATCATAAAAATGCATGACCTGAAAGCGAATTTCATGACTTTTATAACCAGCTCCATGGTATAGTGGTCAGCACATCTGATTATCAACTTATTAGGGGTCCCAGGTTCATATCGCGGCTGGTCCATGGGTATTTTTTTTTATAGAAAGGGGAATTATCCTATCAGTCACCAGGGTCTTGTTAGGATGAAGATAGGTTAAGTGTTTTTACTGGTTCCACACCCTCATACACACTATCACACGGAAAGAGCCTCCACGAAATAATGTACGATTAGTGTATTCGGGCATCCCCTGGGCAAAGGTACATAAGTACCAGCTAATCTTCCCGCAAACTGAGCCACGAGTAATGTAGCCCAGACACGAATATATATTAGCTGGTGTGCCCGTTCTTTGCACGGGGAATCTATAACGTAGCTTTGTTATTTTTAGTATATAAAATAAACCACAGGAAATTGTAACCAAATATTAAACATTATGTTTAAATATTAATCCTTTATTGGTTAAATTGTGATACAAAACGTGAAAGTATGTTGACTAATACACGAAGTAGAATAGAAAGATAATTTGAACTTGTTTTAAAAAATGACATTTCTTTTGAAAATAAAGTTATAGTTTCTCTATAATATACAATATTTCTTGCTTGTTGGAGCTAATAAAAAATAAAGAAGAGTGTCACAGCACCAATAATAGTTGGTTGTTAAAGTGTTAAAATTAAATCTAATCAAAATTATTTTAGCTTTTTTTTTACCGCGTTTACCCCGTTTATCCATTTTACCCATTTGACCCTTTTTACACTTTTTTAACCTTGATGACCAAAATCTCATATCTTATTTTGCTGTTACATTATTGACTGGTAGACAGCATATGTGAACATTTTACTACATATACACTTCCTATTTATTCTTCACAAACTTCTCCCATCCATAATTTGTTTTAGTAGTTTGATCAACTAGTTTCTATAGTTCACGTTAGGACATTAACAAGCCAGATATTTTGAATATTGAAGAAACTAGAAACGAAGAGACTTATGAATGAAATACACACGGAGGGTGAACGATAGTTTTAAATTTAAATTAAATAAAAATAAATATTAATTTCAGTTTCACTGTTTAATATACTTCAAAACCATTATTTATCGCAACGGGAGCCAATTTATCTAAGATATCAAACTCGCATTTAAATGCCGTTGATCAGGAGTTCCGAGTTCGAGACTCAATCGTGTTCATGGTGGGCTATTCCACACATGTAATTTTAAGTTTATTTTTTATTTTTATCTTCAAACCATTTTCACCCCCACCTCTTGGATTAGCTCGTTAGTAAGTAGACCTAAAAATGAACGTAAAAACTTTTTATTTAGTTTATTTTAACACAAAGGTTATTTAACGTCTTATTATTATATAGACTATATACATTTTATCTACGACGCTCAGAGGCCTTGAAGACCACGCGCCGACCGAACAAGCTGCCTCCACAACGTTCTCTCCTGAGCCTTCTCCCTCCAATCCCACTTGACACCCAACTCCTTGAGATCTCTATCCACATCGTCAATTCATACAATTCTGGGTCACCACAAAGGTCTTAGAGTGCCAGGTATGCCGTCCATGACAACTCTCTTGCATTCTGGCAACATGTCTGGCCCATCTGATCCTGTTTGATAAGATTTCTATTATATCCGGTTGCTCTAACAACTCATATACTTCCTGGTTATTTCTCCATTTTCCTCTCTTACTGGGCCCCATATTTTGATCTTGTTCTTCCTATTTAGAAGACCTTCGGTGTCTCCCTCTCCAACTTGTTCGTGCCCCATGTCTTCGATCCGTACACGACTACCGGGCATACAATAGCGTTGTGTGCCCTCATATTTGCTCTTGTGGAGATGCTTCTGAGTTAAACAAGGTCTTTATACTGTAGTATCTCCAGAATACAGTAATCATTATTTCGTTAATCTCCTCCTTGATGTTGTTAGTCATTGAACCAGAATCTGAGATCTGAATTTCTCCATCTTTCTCTGCTTCATATCTCCTGACATAACAGTCTCCTTATTTGCTCTCCTCCTCCGTTCTACCCAACCTTTATGGCATTCCTCTCTATCTCCAGGGCCCTTTCTACCACCTCCGTCTCCTCCTCAACCACTAGCGCAAGGTCATAGGCAAACGTCAACCATGTGTGCTTTTCATTCATCATAACACCATTCCAGTCCATTCTCTTCTCCTTTTTCTAAAACCAAGTTGAACATTACCGGTCACACTGCCTCTCCTTGCCTTACCCCTGTTTTTACCTCCAACTCATCTGACATCATTCCTCTACACTTCACTTTAGCTTTTGTCTTTCCCGTACAAACTGCAATCATCCTCTTTATTTTCGGGAGTTTCTCCATCTCTTCAAACACCTTGTTCAATCATGCTCTCTCTATGAATGCTACCAAAAGCTTTAGAGAAGTCCACAACAGTCGTATCGATGCCATTGTTGTACTTCCAGTACTTTTTTCATAGCTGTCTCATCGTAAAAGCGTGATCTACCGTAATTCTGCTCTCCCTAAAGGCAGTTTGATTTCCTTCAACTTTTCCTCTGACGAGAGGCTTAAGCTTATCCAGAATGACCCACTCTAGTATTTTGTACGTCATTTTCAGCTGTGAGATCCCTCAATAATTATTTTAGATTAACACATGAGGAGAGTAATTACTAATTATAGATAATGTATCCACATCAATGTAGTGCATAGGTGGGCAACATAGCTATCAATGTAATTACAGGTGTGGTGAATGAGAATTGTAATTCCTCACACCATGTACAAATTGAGAAATAAGGTTGCACAGTTAAATATTTAAAACAACAAACACTATTTGAGCAATTTTATCCAAAACACGTAGCCTCTACTCTTTGACTACTCAGCTACAAATGCCTCAGACGCAAATTGTTCAAATTGTTCAAATTTAAAATTTAATAAAAATTAACTAGAAATTTGATAATCCTTTTGTATAAAGGCAGAGATGAAACTATGTGTCGAGAAAGAGAGTGGAGGAGAGTGTTATATGAGAGTGTTGCGTCAATGACTCGTTCAGAAAGCGGAATGCTTACAATGAAATGCAGGAAATATCAAGTTACAACCAGCAAATGCTGTCAAGAAAACGTTTGATTTACTATGAGAGCTGGAAAACTCTAACTAGCCAAATTTTTATCACAAATTTGTCAGTTGTGGAGATTGGCGACAGGATTGTCCACCCCGATTGTAGAGAGAGAATGAGATGACAAGCTATAAGTGACATAAGGAATCCACTCTAAGTGTACCTGAACTGGATTCAAACCTCAACCTCCCCATCAGCTATAACTAAATACAATGCGAATATAACGCCTCAAAATGGTCGGCCACGTCACGGATACAACATATTTATTATCTGTAGATAATAAATCTTAAACATTCCCCATATATAAAACAAAAATATAAGTTCATACGCTACAAATGAGAATTCTGAGTGAGTGGTATGAGGTTAGGCCTACTTATGGTAAAAGCTTCCTTCCCAAAAAATATATCATGACAAGCTCCCAAACTCGGGGCGCTTTAAGGTGGAATAGAAGGGGACACGACTTAAAGTTCTATATATTTGCAGTTTTATGATAAAAAAAACCTTTTTTTAAGTCAAAATAGTTAAAACAATGGTTCAGTAGATACGATGACTCTTATTTTCGACATATAGTAATCTCAACAGTTCTTAAATATTTGAAAAGTACAGGGCGGAAAGGGTGATAGTCCAATTTAAACTCAAAATGAGCCAGTGTTTCTTCCTGTTAGAGTTAGACAACCAACATAACTTTATAATGCAACTGAGAATATGTCATATTTAAATTAATAAAAATCATAATTATATAGAAGTAGTCACCCTTTTTTCCCTTGTCCCTTTAATTTGTAATATGTATTGCCTAATTTGATTAAGATTTTTTTTCTTTCCAATTAAGTTTTCTGGTCAAATACCACCATCCTCATGACAAATAAATGTATATATCAATTTTTTTAGCATCACATCCTGCTACCTGTTCGGATTATACGCCTGTATTCTAATTACACTAAGTGGTTAGGCATTAAGAAGGCTTAATTTAGAGGGAATGTAACCGCATTTGCGTGAAAGGGTGAAACACAATTTAGGAAAAACCACACTCAGTGCACCCGACCGGTATCGAACTCCGATCTCCCCGTCCTTGGCAGTCTAGTCCAACAAGAGATTAGCGCGTTAGTCCTCGTGGCCAACGAAGTGAGTTTATGACAAATATTTAAGAACGGTTAAAATAAGTATAAAACTTAATGTAGTACAATTATACTGAAGAAACATTTGATTTAGTTGGGCAAAAAACAAAAAAAAAACGTCATAATAGCTGAAAAAATACGTATATTAACTTAAGTACCCCTCCATCTGACCTTAAACAAGAATGACAACATTTTGAGATTGAACGCTTGCGCGCTTAGACAATAAAAAAACACGTTCACTCACAGAGAATCCATCCATCACACCTAAAATCCATCATCCCCTTACTTTAACGAGAAGGTGAAGGGGTCAGTCTCGTGACAAGGCAGCGGTGGCGTGTGGTGAAAATCCAACATCGTCTTGATGGAAGAATAAGAAATTCGCGTGTCTCCTACTCGGCCATTATCTTGCACGACAAACAACCCTATTTTTGAGTTCATGAAGGGACCCAGTAGAAAGATAANAGTGGAAACAGTAGTCGGATTTACACAGCCCGCTATCATTCATTGATCCTGCCCAAATAATATTCCAGATAAGAAGAGTTGAATATTTCCGCCAGTGGGAGGGCATTGAGGATCATTGCACACGTTTAGAAATACCTGAATATTAATGGAACGGTTTGAATTTTTTAATATGGCTTTTACCAAATTGTAGACGAAAGCTTTGAGTAGTTATAAATTTTAAATTTTAAGTTTAAAGTTTTTTTTATATAAATATTTAATAGCTTACATAAAATCCTATGAAACAATCCCACAATATCTTAAAATTTTATGTTGTGACCATATAAAAACATGAATTTATTTATTTATTAAAGGAAGTCTAGATTTTGATTTATAGCTTTTGTTTTTAATCTCAGTAGTACGAATTTTCACGTAAAACGTTGAATTAAAAAAAAAGTTAGACTCAAAACTGATTTTTTTTAACTGCTGATAATTTTCGCCAACATTTTTTTTTGGAAAACGTTACTAAAAAATATCAAACAACTTCTTAAATGATGTGAGTTTTCCAAACGTTTGCGATGCTTCTCATTGTCCTACCATGTAGCACCCTTAAAGCCTTTCGACAGTAAAATTTACTAATATTTTTAGAGTTTACAAAATCTTGTAAATAGATACCAAGAAGCAATGTCTCAGCTCAATTTTTCAATGATAATTTCGGACACATTAATAAAATGAACGAGTAAATTTAGGTTTAAAAAACAGCGAATTAATTCTAAATAACGATAATTTGTAATACAAAATGAGATACAATTAAATTATCGGGCTATAAAATAAAAGTAGTTATATATGGTTAGAAATGATGTAATTTTACCACTTTTAAACAGCTTATATATTAAATATTCTTCTTCTTTAGTATATTATTAATATTTCATTGTGTACACTTCATATGAATGTTTGCTATACTAAATCTCAGCCTCATGCATAAATTGCTTTACTTTAATATTGGTACAGGAAAACCATAAAATAGCAACTCGTGAATTGTAATGAATTGAATCGATAGAATCAGTACCGAGAAAATTAGATTCTAGCAATCCATGTTTATCTTTAGTTGCTCATCACAAAGGGTGCTTGTGAATGAATCTTAGATTTAGAGATGAGGAGGGCAGTTAAGAGATAACTCGTGTAAGCATGGAGAGAGGATGAAAAACAATAATCATTAATTATATACGGAAAACTACTCCAGCTATGAATAGAAACCCAACCTTCCAGTCTACGGAGGACAAGTGCAGCGAGAGTCTAACACGTTACACCCCTCGGTCACCGCTGAAAGTCTCTAGTTTTTAGAGACTTATCTAGAGAAAGTCAAAGTGAGGATTAGCGGTCTTACCTGAAGTATGCAAGGACCCGGTGCCGAGCAGGACATCAATGCTTCCCTCGGTGAGCATGTCGGCGTCCTGGTAGCTGATGCTGAGCGTCGCGTCCTCCTGGTGGAGGCGGGCCAGGACCGATGCCAGCCCGCCGCTCTTGTCATCCAGGTCATCAGCGTCGCGCAGCTGCAGCGTCACGCTTCCTTCGGCACCCCCGGAGCTGTACATGAAGACGGCGTGCGGGCTTGGGGACGCGTACGTCGTCTGCAGGGGCAGCCGCACCCCCGGCACCTCGTGGATCCCCTGCGAACAACAACATTCCCTAATGAGTTGGGGGAAAATTGGAAACATGTAGCAACATTCCTTAGGGAAGAGTTAGGAGCAAAAGTTGACAACATGTTGTAACATTCCCTAGTAGAGAGTTGAGAGCCAAGGTTGACAACATGTTTCAACATCACCTGGTGGAAAGTCGGGAGCAATGGCTATGGAAATTTTAAGACATTCCCTCGTGAAAAGTTCGGACCAAAGGTTGGCAACATGTCACAAGAGTCCCTGGTGGATAGTTGGGGGTAAAGGTTGGCAGCATGTTGAGACATTCCCTCGTGAAGAGTTGATAGTAAAGGTTGAAAACATGTCAACCTGGTGGTGAGCTGGGAGCAAAAGCTGGCAACATGTTGAGACATTTCAATGTGAAGAGCTGGTAGCAAATGTTGGCAACATGTTGCAACATTCCTTAGTTGAGAGGTAAGAGCAAAGGTTGTCAACATGTCGCAACATTCCTTAGTGGAGAGGTGGGCGCAAAAGATGGTGACATGTCACACATATTCAAATAATACAATTCACTATTGAGTTTATTATATATGTATTACCAATTTTTTAGTTACCACGCAGAACACACACGATTATTTTTCCCACCACGTCTTACAACCCATTATTACGTTTTCTTTAAAGAGAGTTTTAGGAATTGGGGAGTTGAATTACTCCACTGAAGCATTTGTAGTTTATCTAGCGACGCGTTCATCGTCTTGCAGTTTATCTGGTCTGCGCATGCATTTATTCGAAACGGTAGCCATAACATGAGGAAATGTATAAGTATGAGTAATAAGATGAATTCAAATGCAAATATTGTAGTCTTAATGCATCACATGAGCTCTAACCATTTTCCATATATCTAATTGGCTTCCCTATTCCCTCGACAAAAATTCAACCAAAAATGCCTTGACTTGATTTAAGCTTTTTTTATATTCTGTGCTCTAATGTACAGTGTTCTTGGCTACAGATTCAGAGGTCCCGGGTTCGATCCCCAGCGCTTCCAGATTTTCTGTGAAGCATTGGGTCTAGAACGGGGTCAACTCAACCTCGTGATGAGAAATGAGAGGACTTGAACTGAAAAAATAGCAACCATGGTCTAGAAAACTGAGACCAACGACCGAAGGATTCGTTGTGCAGACCACATGACACCCTCTACCTGCACATGTTGAGACTATCTTCGCCAACATGCGGCGGCCGCTCGGTCGGTATAGCTCACTTGCTGGATTGCGCCATGGAGTTTAAGAAAAATATATTTCACTAATATTATTTTAATCTTGCCCTCTCACTCGATTAAATTTTGTATACAAATATAGTTAGCCAATATACTTTTTTATAACTATCTCATTTATGAAGAGGAACTAAGGAATAGCTTAAAGTACATTTCCAAACACTCATCTGGATAAAAAATTAACTGTGAAAAATTCGACGAATCTGGTTTGGAATCAAACCCTTTACTCCTGGTCTAAACTATCCACTCAATCAACCAGGTGATTAACCTTTGCTAAACACATTTTTTTCTTATCACATGGAATGATCCTCCAAACTCTAAAAAAATGCCACTCTAAATATAGACACACACACCATCAAAATTGTATTATTTGATAACAAATTATTATTTTAAAATACTAATTTTGAGATTACCGAATAGCATAAACAAACCCATACATATTAATTAAGATAGAAGTCAACAATATATCACAGAACAAAACGCGTATAGAAAAAAAACCCAACAACATTGGCTATCACGAACATTCCATCGGAAATAAATTACAGTGTTTTCCAGCATCGTGACATGGATAGCAGTTACAAAAATAATTAGTGCAAATTTAATTACTCAAAGCTGGACTCATAAAACAAGTCACGTATGAATGAATGTATAATCCAATTAATGATAATTCAATTATTCCTTGCGCGCGCATTGGTCCAACACAAACCTACGTGGTAGTGGCGGAAAGTGTGAAATACAACGACAAAATTATCGACTTAACTTACTAATTACCTGCTTCAGTGGCTGCATGGTCCTAGGCATAACTCTCAGACTAGATTAGACTGTCGATGACAGGGGAATCGGGGTTTGAATTCCTGTGAAGGTGGTTTTACAAAATGCGGATCCACCCTCCCTCCACGTAAATACGGGTACACCTCCACTAATTAAACTTTTCTCTCGTCCCTAACTCATTAGCGTAATTAGTACATATGCCTGAACAGGTAGTAAGACGTGGTGCTAAAATACTGGCCAATTAAGAAATAAAGAGACCCTCACAAATGCGGTCACGCAGTTTAGGGCATTACATTATACAGGAATCCTGGTTATGGGGAGGTCAAGGTTCGAATTTCAGCCAGGTGCATTATGGAGCTATTTTTACCTATGTGATTTATTATAGTTTTCCAATATTCTCTGCATGCTAATGTGGGTGCAATCTCTCAAGTCTACCGTCCTCGTACCTACATCTTAAAATTAAGCCTTCAGTAGCCATGGTGCTGATAGTAGTAATTATAAAATATGGAGACAAAACCAACAAACTTAAGGGAAATATTTGTATAGTATAATAACTACCCGTATTGTTGGACACGTGGTCTAAATGTCAACTTGATATACCTGTAGTTTGGTTTTCCAGGGATGGAATTTTGGCCAAATGTTATAAGGGTGGTTTACCTAATTGGTTTCCCACTCTCCCTCCAAACCAATGCAAGTACATTTATTTTAAATTATACCTTGCTAATTCCTACCCTATTAGTATGATTAAATTGGGATATTCTGGAAGTGTAGTAGGACATGCCTTAAAATATTATTCATGAGTTCAAATGAGGGAACTTTACACGATAAAATATGGTAATTATTTTGAAAAAATAAAAACCTTAATTAATGGAATGAACTATGAACAAATAATAAGAAATATTAAAACCCGTTAGAGAAAATTTAGTCCTAGCTTAGCTTCAATCAGTGAAATATATAAACAAAAAAATTAGATTAATTGGTAGTCTAAGGAAATTAATAATAATTGAAGCTATCAAATTAAACTAATAAAATTGTGTCCCCGTGTTCCAAAACTATTAGACTTTTACCACTTCTCTCTGTTATCGGCGAGCGGGAATATGGTATCCGGTGAATTGTAACCGTTTTGTTACAAGCAGAGTCGGTCTCTCTGAATACCTCCTCCGAAGTCGCCCTAGCTACCCCCGAATCTCCCTTCTCCTCTCTTTTCTATTCGCACCTAACCCGTTGGAATGATTCAATTATGCACACGAATTAGACCAATCACTGAACCTATTTGACGAAGTCAATGCTCCTGAAAATTTGATTTTAACCATTCCCTTCCTTATTCCCCTTCACACCTGACGGAAGAGACCGACAGAGAAAATGACTCCACTTGACTTTTTCTCCGACCCCATGACAGTCATTTTTCTCTCTCTCTTTTTCCTATGATTGAACCACGTGACCAACGGAAACGGAAAGGAGAGAAAGAGGGAAGGGGAGGGAAAAAATGGTATGAAAGGGAAGTCATGAGGAAATGCATTTCAAATGGCAAAAAAAAGAGTATGGAATAGGAAATTTGCCTGTCCCCTCCATTTGCTATGCGGTCTTTCCGCTTGATTTGACTGATCCACCGAGTACGTTCACCTAGAGCTTTCAACGCGCGTACTGAAGAGAGTAACAGAAAAAAGGAAAACAAAATCTTTATCCTAAAGATAAAAGGTATTTCTATTTATATACATTTTTTATAAACTTCCTTTTATTTGAACTTATATGTTAAAAAAAGAGAATAAAGACGTCAGACTCATCTCGTTTAGTTTGCCAGAGATGTGTAAGAGATCAGTGTTCTAATCTTATCCAGGTTTAATGAAGTACTATTTTCTTAAATTGTACCTCACTCATTCTCTCTATTCATATAAAAAACACAAGTACATTTCTTCTAAATTGTACCTCACTCATCCCTATCCCATTAGTACAGGCCTAAATATACAAATAACCCGGAAGGGTAGTAAGACGTGAAGTACGTATAAAGGAAAAACTTTCAAGCACTTTGCACCGCAGATCTTAAGGTGAGGGGGGGGGGGGNNNNAAACCAGGGAGGGTGGAAAGACGGGAAGTAAGGAAAAAGGAAAAAGTTTTAAGAATTTTGGCCCGCGAAGTTTAAGGGGGGGGGGGGGGGGGTAATTACTATCATTAGGATCACACACCTATGTACTAATTACGCTAATGGGTTAGGGAATGAGGAAGGTTGAATTTAGATTAAGAGTAATCGTATTTGTATGCAGTAAGAGTGCGAAACCACTTATGAAAAACTACCCTCAGTACACCCAACTGAGATCAAACCACGATCACTGCGTCATCAGAAGCCTAGTCTTTTGTGAGAATAGCGTCTTAGACCATGCGGCCAGCGAAGCGGGTCTCAACAGTTCTTGAATATCTGTCAAAAAGTTTCCTAAAATTTAATGACAATTTTTTCTCTTCATTTAAAAAGTTTCTCATTTGATGCCACTATGTTCATGAAAGATATTCAACAACTGTTGAAATCACCTTGTGAAGAAAATTATACTCTATGTTTTTATTAAAGCAAATTTTTTTGATTTGGGCAAAAAAAAGTTTTGATAATATACAAAACTACAAAAACACTTGACCTTTTCTCGCGTTCTCTACATCCCAACCTTTAGGCCGTGTAGCGAATAAAAATGATATAACGAGTGAATTACCGGTCTACCTCTCCCTAAGCAATATGGTGGTCATTTCCACGGTCCCCCTAATAGCGGCCGGCCGTCGAGCTTGTTCCATGGCCGTCATTACCGTAATGGCGGGAATAAATCAAACCTTCAGGAAACCTACACCTGACAGCCACAAACAGAGGAGTATCGACTATCGCTAAAACCATCACTTCCACATATCAGTGAAAACACAATTTGAGAAACACACCACCTAAAAAATAAACAACTACAAGATCTCGAATAAAAAATACCCCCTCTACTTAAGGCAATGGCGGACATATTTCCTATGATTCATAATGTTTTTATTTACAAGACAGACTTATTTATATTTTATAAATGAAACTACTATACGAGCCCACAGAAGTACTTTGTTAGATATAGGAATAATAATAGAGTTATAAAAAAATTGCTTTCAATTCACTTTTCACAAAATAAGGCCTTCCAATCAAACATTTGATTGGTGAAGGAAATTATGGGCGAGCCTAAATATTCAAATTTACATATATATATATATATACATCTATGAGAGAGAGAGAGACATATATATATATATATATACATCTATGAGAGAGAGAGAGACATATATATATATATATATTT
>CABFWB010005131.1:22067-37253 GCA_902151455.1 Timema bartmani
ATTACGGAAAAAGAGGCCTGCTACTTCCGACACCATACCGAAGCGCGGCCGCATTGAGCTGCTCTTTTGTTTCTTCATTTGCCTGTTCCTCTCTACGTGACTGTTCAAGCAGGAAGTGTTTCCAACACTTGTCACAGAAAAAAAAGTTTAAAAAATACATACTAAAACACGCAATATTTCAGAGAAACACGAACGAGTAAGGAAAAAACACACAAAAACTCGTGAATAGTTGGGAAAAAAACATGACAAAAATGTTCACGAAGAATGGAAAATAAAACAAACAAAAAAAAACCCCGACGACGAAGCGATGGTTCAACGTCATACGACGTCACAGAGATCGATATAAACAGCGTCTCTCTACACATTTTCCCCTTTAACGACCATCCCCTTCCCCCGCTAAAACCGCGTTTACCAGTTTCCCAAGTTGCTTACGTCATCACGGCGTCAAAATAACACACGGCGCGCATGCGTGTGAACGCACATACACCACACACACACACACACACATTCGCGCGCGAGCGAATAGAAAAGTAGAAAATGTGTTTTGTGACGTCAACAGATGGAACCAATTTACACCAATAACAATACCTACACTTTCATGCATACATAAACAGCAGCAGCGTCACAACCACGCGAGATAATTGTAGAGGAAAGAGTAAAAGAGAGGGTGAGAGGTAAAGCTTGAAGCTTATCAAAAGAGAGGAGATATATACGTACTTTGTGCTCTATATCCAGATGGAAGCTATGCCCTTCCTCCCCCGAGGAGTTGTTTTGTTAGCGAAATTAATTACACTTCGCGCCGCGAATGTGAGCCGACAAGAAGACGAACAGGGCAAGGGAGGAGGAAATGAAAGATAATACGAGGGCTGGGTACGGCAGTACGCAAGGCAAAGACGCGTGACGGGTAGGCATAGCACGCAGGGGCATCCAAGCACCGACCCCAACCAGCTCGATCCCCCAGAGGCGACTTTCGACGAACGAATAACTTCATAATTAGGTTAATTATTTGAATTCATGTATACTGCACCTACATATTTTGTTTATAAATGTTCTAGCAGGTATAAGGTGAAGAGTTTGAATGACAAATGTGCTTTAGACAAGGATTTATAGAGAGCCTGGGACTACTAATTTTATACCTTCAACATTTATTTTAAACCAGAAAAGCTGTGTGTTGGTCGGCCATATTTCATTAAATGTAGTAGACAATTCGTTCAGGATTTATGTTATAGCTTTCATGCATTAATCTATTAAAAAATCCCATCAAAATTACATTTTCATAAGAATATCTCAATAGTGGTCTATTGTGTACAGTTTTAATTTTAGTGAGTGTATTTATTATTTGTTAGTTAATCAAATGTCTTACAAAATAAACTGAGTACGTCAGCTAATATTCTCTGGGAAACCCTGGTTTGAGTCCCGCTGGAGAGAGGGGGTTTAAATCTTGTGTTCACGTGTTTTATTTTAGGTTTTCTTTTGTGCACCACGTTTCACTAAGTATCCATTATGTGCGCAGATATATTATATATTAACCATAGAAATCCTATGTTATATTTTCTCAAAGGTTTTACTAAAGGGGGTGAAGGGGCTCAAGACCTCCTTTTTATTTCATATATTTATTAATTTAATCATAATTTTGATGGTTTTTTCCTATTTTTAAACATATTTTATTAATTTATTATTCAATAAAATGTAACTCAAAATTAATAATAATAATTTTTTATAAAAGAATATAACCAAGAACCTACGCCTGACTGATTTGACTGTGAGTCACTATTTGAGTCACTATACCTTTGGTATGTTTTAAAATATCTGTTTACCGGTTCATAATATTCACTGCTGCCACAATTAAATAGTTTAGAAGGCAACTAGATGGAGGTTGTGTTCATTCAGATTCTGGTTAGTGAATTAAAATTATAAAAGATGGATGTGCGGCCCTAATGAACTATCACCCATTCCCCCTTTTAGGATCGCTAGGATTAATATAATAGGAATTAGGAAGATATAATTTAGAGGAAATGTGTTTGTATTTTTGTGGAAGAAGAGTGAAAAAACATTTAGGATACCCAATATACCCTCAGACACCCAGAAGGGATCTTGGGGATCGAGTCTGGACCACCGCCGTGAACCAAACCCCACCTATGCGAGTATTATTCTGTTTAATATTTAGGATAGTAATGAGTAGGGTATTAGATAAATGTTCGACACCTTAGCACAGTCGGTAAAGTGTCTGTCTACTGAGCTAAGGGTCCCGGGTTGAATTTCTGGTATGGACGAAAAATGTATAGTTGGTGAAACGTGGATTTACTCTTTTTCAGTGATGAATTAACAGCTGGGGGCTGGATTTTGTGTCTGCTCTAGTTTTAAGTTAGTTTATAAGTCATGTGTTGATATGATCAGTCGGTCCAGAAGGTGCACGTTAAATACCTCAAATAAACTTTTTTTTTTTAGATAAATGCACCCGCATTTGAGTGGGAGGTGATGTTGAAAATACTCTTCAGCAAATCTGTCTAAGATTTGTACCTCAAATTACCTTTCACCAGCAATCCAGTATGTTGCGAGTCTGACACCTCAGACTAGTTAATATATAATATAATGCCGAGCTAGAGGGAGACAGCTATACAATGTTAATTTAAAAACTACATTATTTTATAACATAGCCAGATCCGTTTTTTTTTAAATTCTGTAAGCTGCTGAAAAACCTAACTATTACGTGTAGGTTGAGCATCGCTAACTTAATTTACATTGAAATACTAAACATTTTATTTCATAATATAATCGTTTTTCAGATTTTTTTTTCGGTCTAGAAATCTTGGAAAATAAATTTAGTAAAAAACCTTTACATGCCAGAGTTAAAATCATTAGCTCACCCACGTAGGAAATAAATAATATTTTTTAATTAGAATTCAAAAACAAAATACGCTTGAAGACTTAATTAACAAACCATGATAAAGAGTGCTTTGAGTTTTCTCTGGTAAAAAATAATGCTAAGCCATATACTTTTTTTTATATAATAACGGCCAAATTAAATTTAACCCAATAACTCTTGGCGGCTATAAAATTGTATATTGTACGGTGACTGGCATCCATTTTTTACCATCACAATATGGATAGTAAGAAGTTCCAGTTTGAAACTTTATTTGTCAAAAAGGAAGTGACAACTAACGGTTTATCTTAGTCTAAGGCGTCAGTCTCGTTTTAGACTGGCCTGATGATGAAGACGAGAAGATCGGGATTCGAATCACGGTCGATTATAATGAGGGTAGTTTTTCCTTGAATGGTTACCCACTCTCCCTCCACGCTAATGCCGGTAGATTACCTATAAAATGCTCTATTAGAGTAGTTATAATATCTGCGTATAAACTGAACTGGTAGTAAGACACGATTATAGAAAAAAACTTTCACAAATGTCACATGTTTGAAACACACACATTATTAGTATACTTCCACACGGACCCGTGGGAACGGGGACTAAGGAATCAAACTCGTCTCGTTTGCCGGTAATGGAAAGCTTGAATACCGTATTTCCCCCCTCAATGGTTTCCCACTCTAGTTGCACACATATGCTAGTGCATTTCCTTTCAATTCTACATTTTCACTCTCCACTCCATTAGTGTAAATAAGTGTGTAGCCCGGACGGCGCAAGGGGATAGATGCTATTTCTCGTTCACAGAAACTTACTGTCAGAGGAAAAAATAATTAAAATCAGCACTTGAAGTTGTGGCTGAGGGAACTACACTGTATTTTTTTTTTTATTCCCACGTCTTACTATCTCTTCAGGTTATAAGAAGATATGATGGTTACTCTAATGTGGTAGAGATGAGGAAAGAGTCTTCCCGTCATCAGCAGGCCAGTCCAACACGAGAGTGACGCCTTAGAACATTATATCTCTGATCTGGGTGACTACGCTGTTAGACTCGCATTGAACCGGGAATACCAATGCCAGGACAGTCGGAGCCTGGATGAGTGCACTGTTGGATAATTTTTCATACACAATTTATCACAGGGGTATTTCCACTCTTTATAAAAAGCTAATACAGATTAACGCTTTCTAAAACTACCTCACCCTACCCTTGATTAAGACGTTAAATAACTCTTTAAGCCGTTAAATAACTCTTGTTTCAAAACGTATCAGTTAAATTAGTACCCGCATCAATGATCGATCACGTGGGCTAAGGCATCAATATCATATGTTCTGGTTTGCCAGTGATGGATATCTAGGTGTCGAAATTTCAATCGGTTATTTTTTACTTTATGCTGTGCCATTTTCTCTGCGAGCAGATACGAGTAAGTCTCCTCCAAACTATGTCTTCCTCCTCCCTATCATCCAGACGGGGTGTAAGCTTAGTTTCCAACCGTCCCGGATTGGCTGGGACAGTCCCAGAATTCAGCTCATTGTCCTGTTTCCTGAATGAACCCCACCTGGTACAAAAAATGTCCCGGAAAGCAAGACATTTCAAACACCGCTCTAAGCTAATATACAATCCACTATCCAAGCATATATACAGATAATTTAAATAAAAACACATGGAATCTAAGTATGTTTTACTTATCGATACATTTTGAGTGTACATCACAGATTATGAAGACAAACAAAGGGGGTGAGGGAGATTCACATGGTCTTTGATTCAACATCATATATTTAAAAAAAAATTACACATGTTATGAATAGGTTACCTATAATAATATTTTTTAAATTTTTGATCTATCTCAGTGGTTCTGAGGGGTTCGCCAAAATATATCTGTAATGGCGGATTTTTGCAGCACTTTGTGAAGAAATGGGAATCATTTACAACTGTCTATCGTCTCACACTGAAGTCAGATGGTTATCTCGAGGTAGAACTCTTACAATATTGTTTGAACTTAAACACGAAGTTTTCTTTGTTCTTAACAACCATCCCTTTCACAAAACAAAGTGCATGCGAGATCAAATGTGGCTCAAGGCTTTGGCCTATTCGGCAGACATTTTCTCAAAAATGAACAATTTAAACATCTCTCTTCAGGGGTCAAATATTAATGTTTTAACTGTACAAGACCTTATTGAGTCGTTCATTTAAAAAATTAACCGTTGGGAAACGTGTTTAATTAGCAATAAAACTGAGTGCTTTGATACCCTTCACAACTTCATGGTAGAAAATAAGCTTTCTTTGGACGAAAATGTTAAGAACAGGGCTGGCTATAAAACACTTGAAGGGACTTGGAAAAACCTTCAGAGAATAATTCCCAGCTATGTCCAATAATAACAATTGGATTCGCAATCTCCTGGAAGAGACCGCAGTTTTTGGAATCCTCCACATTAAGCGTGAGTGAAAAAGAAACTCTCATTGAAATTTACACTGATTTGAACTAAAGAAAAACTATAAATTATTGTTATTAATTGGTTTCTGGCTAAGCTTAAAGGATTACTTAAAAAATAAATGTATAAACAGGTTCAGTACTGAAAGTTACTTTATTTATCGTCTCTGATTCCTGATTTTAAAGCTCTGTGCCATCCAAAGCAAGCGCATCCTTCTCACTGTCACGTGAAGAGATTACTAGCTGTTAAAACTTGAAAACATTTTTGTAACTTAAATTGGCATGGAATTTTGTGATTAAAGGAGGGTACTTCAGTTATGTTAACGCATACATTTCCAGTACCACTTTACTTACCGGAGCTATAGTAGGTTAATCTAAAGGTATTAAACATTTTGATTACAATATTGAATTTTATAAAAATTAGGTATGAAATTAAGTGCGTGTGTGGATAGGGGTTCGTACGTTTCAGAGGTTTGTGAAAGGGGTTGGCGAGTCGAGAAAGTTTAGGAACCGCTGATCCATCTTAATAAATAACGAAGATACGTACGTAAGTATGTGAGTTTATCAAAGCCCTGCTACAGCTTCGTATTTGGTGTCCCAAAATTATATTGTAAATAGTTGGCAGCCATAATATTAAGATGTTCTGCAGCAATAATAATAATTGAATCACAAATTGAAGGTCTTTCCAAGAAGACATTGAAGATTAGATTTTTATTCCCTCAAAGGAGATGGCCTCACTTCACCGTTGTATAATACAGCCAACATTAAGAGACTAACGAAAACAAACAACCCCAAGATGGCAACTTTTAAACAAGATAGAAGCTCGCGAAGTATCATTAGGGCAATGGGGGATGGGATGCGGGAGGATTTGGGTTAGCGCAACGAGGGTTAGAAATCAAGATGAAGAACCACGTCAAAGAACAAAGAAGATAAGTATACTACTGTGCGTCAATTAGCCCAATTCTTGAACTGCATGCAAACATACACACACGCTCACATAAGACCTGCAGAGGGAAACGTCTACTGCACAAACGTTTTTCAATTCAAATCAATTTCCTTATATACATTGGTGGCTTCGTGGACTAAGGTGTCAATATAATATTTTTTATATTCTGATTTTGCTTGGAACAACAGTTTAGAAAATATATTGCTTTGCGGCCAACAGTAATAAAATTATATTATATGTGTTATTTTATAAA
Source organism: Timema bartmani (assembly GCA_902151455.1). Classification (NCBI taxonomy): domain Eukaryota; kingdom Metazoa; phylum Arthropoda; class Insecta; order Phasmatodea; family Timematidae; genus Timema; species Timema bartmani. Next base: position 28,559 of record CABFWB010005131.1, read on the forward strand.
TATTGATATCTATCAACTGTAAAAGCTCCAGATAGCATGACTTGACGTATAAATATATTAAAATTGCAGATTTAGTAACCACCAGATACTGTTATTCCTATAAAAATCAGCCTATACTTTGCCTATGTTAGTAAGGTCGGGCTTATAATAACAGCCGAATGTACCAAGTTTTTTTCCCTGGAAGATATACACACTCTCTCTCTCTCTCCAAAAAAGTGTTAGTACATTTCTTCTGAACACCCCATGTCCAATCCATATTCCATTAAGTGTGTAAAGGTACGAACATCCCGGTCAGGTAGCAAAACACTGTGCACATAAAATGTATTTAGTTTTTGTTTGCTGTATTAAGAATCCTGTTTTAAACTTAGTACATTTATATTAAAAGTGTAGCTTACCACGATAAACATTCATATAAATTTAATATCAAGAAAGTTGGTAAATATATTTACTAAATAAAGCAATTAAAATAAAATTAAAATGTCATCTTGTTATTTTTGAAAACATTTGATTTCTGAATTGGTACAGTGAATCATATTATTTACAAATAAATTAAATCTCAATCCCTATTGTTTTTAGCAATGTCAAATTTTTTTTTATATATCTAGGTAAAGTAGGTTTATCCCTGACTTCTGTGTAAGAAAGTTAATATCAGATTTACACTTAGATACGATACAAACATTTTAAATAACAAATTTGAAGACAGTTATAAATACCGTTTGGGATATCGAACAATTTGTATTTTAGGAACGAGGGAAAAACAACAAAAGTTGGACAATTTTTTAATTTTGTTATGATTAGGTGAGCTGGTGGTCTAGGGGTAAGGTGTCAGACTTCTGTGCTAGGGGTCCGGGGTTCACTCCTCGGCCCTGCCACAGATTTATCTGATCGCCAAACCCTTCCTTCACCTCTGACAAGACGTGTATTAATCACAACTTGTGAAAGTGAGGAATGCCAGGCCTCCACCGTGGTTCGGATCCCACGTTAAACTGTAGGTCCTCCATTTCATCTCACAATCACACATTAGTGTAAGTGTGTATAAGCCGAACGGGTAGTAAGACACAGTGCTAATAATAATAATGTTATGATTAATCTCTAATCCTCGGAGAGAGAAGTATTGTGATCGTGAAATAAATTTAACTCAATATTTTGATAATGTCGACGTTTATTTACCCCTTGAAGCCAAAAAGTGGTTTTTGCGATACCGTCTGTTTGTCGGTCTATCTATGTGTTTGTTGTTAACCTAGAGCCAAAACTATTTTACCGATCAGGCTAAAAACTGATATATAGGGTTTTCATGAATTTTTTGAATTAGATATCCAGACCTAACATTAAGAATAGTTTACTGAAGAACAAAAAAGAGAAAAAATATAGGTTTTCTCAAAATTCTCTAATAATTTTGATTAAATTTTGTTTCAAGGCATTGAATAACGTTACAAACAAAATTTCGATTCTCGTTTTTCCATGATGATGACTTTAGTAGTACTTTACATAAGCGTACATTTCCAAATTTTATCGTATCTCATAACTATGTGAGACACAAAATAGCTTATCATTTTGAAATGAAGTTGTAATATTATTACAGATATAAATATTTTATTTGAAATGTATTTGCTATAAAACCTATATTTTCGGAGCTATACGCATATAAACATTTTGTTTTGGCAGAAGTTTTTTATAATGTGAATTTAATGCTCTTTGGTAGACAGAGATGTTCTTCTTTTCTCAATGTTTCTGTAACCATATATATTATATCCTTTATGTTCTTTGGTGGGGTGTTTCCACAACAATGTATATTATTTATTTTCACAAATCATACTAGTTTTTAGTAAATGTATTTGTTTTAAGATAAACGAGAGAGAAGGTATGTACGGTACCGTACTATTTATATAATTTTATTAAGATTACATCAATATTTATTGTTATTATAGTAAAATTAAAGTTTTTTAAATTTTATTGGGGTTTTTCCGTTACTATTTTATTTCCCTAACCATTCAGGCTGTCCCCATTTAGTTACAATGATGGGGTAGATATGAAGAATGTAAAGTTAAATAGGAAATGTAAAGGCACTTTCGAGGAGAGAGAGAGAGAGAGAGTGAAAGACTATTTAGTAAAAACTACCCTCAATACACCCAACTAAGGTATGAACCCCAACATCACCGTCACCGACAAACCAGAATAGATGAGCTCTAAGTTTAGTCCACTTGCTCACCGAAGCGGGTATTTTTCATCCAACTCTTGGTTTTTTGAAAGCATTTCATGATTATTAATTTTTTTTACATTTATTTTTAACGTTTCTTTTTTTTCTTAATTAATAATCGATAGACAACGTAAAAAATCTAGAGTGAAAACTACATATATTAACATGAAAACACCTGTAGTAAAAACACAATTCTGATAATAATGCTAATGTAAAACATGAAAATGCGAACATTTCCTTTGTTAGTATCGGCCCACTCAAAGCAAGTGGAGCAATAAAAATAATAAAAAAAAAGTCTCCTATCTTTTTAGCGCCAGTAGAGATGACACATCCTCTTTACTATGCATGAATCTGCTCATGAAACCAAAGGCAATATGAACCCTTTCCATAATACGTGCATTCCTCTTTTTATAACTTGCTTGTGTTTGCCGTTTTTTCCACCTCCCTCCCCTAAATTCTCCTCCCTTATCGGAGAAAATGAAGTCATGTATTCGCCAGGCTGTAGTGTGGCAAGGAATGCACATGGTTTAATTTTAATATCAAGAGAGTTGTTACACTAAAAAGATGGTATAATCGAGATTACTGCTCTACTTTTAATGTTTGAATATCATTTTTTAAAAGGAATTCTCTTTATGTTGTAAGCTATATCATACGATAAGGAAAAAAAAGTTATTTTCTTTATATAATTAATGCATCGAAATGCTCAGCCAATCAAATATTAAATAACAGAATATTACATTTAGTAATATAAAAACAAAAATACATTTGAGTTATACCCCGATTTATTTACAAATGGATAAATGAAAGCTGATTAAGATGAATAGAATTAATTTTACGTATTTATACGTCAAATAATGTTATCTGCAGCTGTCACTTTTGATATTTACTATCAATAACTAGGAAATAACACTAGTAATATAGTGAAATGTTATGAATGTTGTCACCCGCCTCGGTGGCGTAGTTAGCTAACGCGTTAGTCGTGTTGAGTTAGACCACCGAGGACGGTGAGATCAAGGTTCAAATCTCAGTCGGGTGAACTGGAGGTTTTTTCCTAAATGGTTTTCCACTCTCCCTCCACGCAAATGCGCGTTCACTTCCTCTATACTCAACATTCCCAATTCATAACCCAGTAGCATAATTAGTACTTAAACGCATAACCCGAACGGGTAGTAAGAAGCGGTGCTAAATAATAATAAATATTAATGTTGACCGCAAAAGATTTGTTTATATATTTCTGAAAGGTGCTCTAAATGTCTATTCGTAGGAAAGTCAGGGTATATCTTCTTTCCTGTTTTACATTTATGCTGTGTTTGGGGAATTTTTCTCTCAACGTTCAAGAATTTATAAAACAATAAAAATGGGTTATGGTATGTAAAATAAAAAAGTAATGTCGAGACAAAGCAATATTGACTCACACACATTTTTAAATATTGTAAATGAATGTTATATTCAACTTCAATAAAACTTTATAATTTATCTTTTTTCCTTAAAGAATAGTGTATTTATTCATGCAGTACCTAACAACATATTTCGTTTTTATTTTAGTAGCGTGTCTCTTTTATTTATTGAGGATATGGAGAGTTGTACAAAGTTATAATTTCATAGAAAGAACCTTTAAAAATATACACATATTTTTTGTGCCTAACATTGATAACATATTAATATATTATAGATATGGATTCTATAAAATATCAAAAGTGACAGCTACATATCAAATGACATGACGTATGAATATGTGAAAGTGGATCTAGTAACTTTTTTATCTGTCAGGTAAGGTTCCACCTATGGAAATTAGACTGTACAAATACTTCTATTTCTCAAGATGATTTTTTACCGAGATCTTAGGGATTGACGCTGACACTAAAGACCAGGAAATAATAATGATATTCCAGATCAGCCGAACTTGTGAAAGAATTAAGGTGTGGACACTTGGAATAATTATGGCTAGTTAGACAACATCCGTATAGTGATCATTGCAGCCTTTCTTCCTGTCCAATACGCAGGCTAGTTAGACTACATCCGTATAGTGATCATTGCAGCCTTTCTTCCCGTCCAATACGCAGGCTAGTTAAGACTACATCCGTATAGTGATCATTGCAGCCTTTCTTCCCGTCCAATACGCACATCCGGGTGCACACTCGGGAAGTACACCTGCTTTTTAGCACTTTTTCATCCAATTTCTGTGTGACAGTAAAACTACTAGTGTACTAGTGGGCTTTCTCTAAATATGTGCGCATTTTTGTAACCGAGCCTAGTTTCAATCAAACTTTTTATTTCGCACCATGTACGGTCCATCCGCATGTAATAATTATAGTAATTATAGAATTAGTGTGGATCTTAAAGTAAATATACCAAAATTTGCGGGGATAGAGAATGGAAAACTATTTAGGAATCAAACCCTAAGTACACCAGGATGGAAATCGAAGACCAATCTCTCCATCCCTGGCAAACTAAACGAGCATGAGTGTCCACCGATGCTTGTTGTTGTTGTTGTTGTTGTTATTATTATTATTATTATTATTATTATTATTATTATTATTATTATTATAAATTGCTTATATGATGACTTCACAAATGTGACTAAAAGGTTGCAAAATAAAATCAACGAACCCAGCGGGTATTTTGGAAGTTGTGCTATCAATTCCTCTCACCCAGACACGAAACTGCGACAGTAAACTAAGTCATCAAGGAACTGTCAGAGTTGGAGAACCAAAAAATAATCTAAGCATTAACTAAACACCTTTTTTCTTTTATCATTTTAACCGCCTGCATTTATGTATGAATTTGGTTCCTTCCTAGAATCATTATAACCACTTAAAAACGTAGATATAAAGCTAAGGCCTAAACAAGCATTGCAACCCCACCTTAAAACACACCGTGACCCCAAATGGGTTCACAGCCCCTAGGTTGGAAACCATTATCTTAGGGTGACTGCACACCGCCCGGTAAAGACAAATTAAGCTTATGATAACATCATAAAGAGCAAGGTTCTGATATGTTTTATAGACTATTACATTGCAATCATAGACTCCGCATTAAGCAATCCAAATATTGGATGTACTGTATAATGAAACAATTTTATATTACCTATGAGATAAATGTCAATTTTATTAACCAAACCAGTTATTCTCGAAGGGGGATACGCGTACCCCCTGGGGGTAGGTGGAACACATTTTGAGGGTACGCGATGAAGCGGTGGAATTATTGTACTGTACATATTTCCTGATGGTACAATTAGCAACACTGCTAGTAACTGAGTGATGAAACACGATGATATTGATAATTTTGTTAAATTTGTTCAATTAATCATGTACATTTTTGTGTTGATTATTATATGTAGTTGTGTAAAGTAATCTGTAAATAGGCACATATAAATATAGATGTTTTATTGTATACCCATTATTATTCTAAAATATTTTATATCTGTATAAGGGGTACGCTAGTTATATAAATATTCCCGGGGGGTCCGTGAAGCACAAAAGTTTGAGAACCACTGAACTAAACAATGGGGATGTTACAAGTAATTAAATAACCAATAAATTGGTTAAAAACAGATACTGATATAAGTTTAAAGTAGAAAAAACATGATTATGTCTGAGCAAAAGCTATTATAATTTGAATAATTTGAAAAATGATGGTTAAAGACATTACTATTTGTTGATTTTCTTTATAGGATATGTGAACACATAGAGATCACACATAGAGTTGTGTGTATAGCGATTCAATACGCAGGGAAAGACTCAAGTTTAACCAAAAACAGACTGTCCTTTCAGGTCCCTTACAAACCTTCTGTGAAGCCCAAAAAACAGAATCCCCAGGGGCAATGCGAACTTTTTATTCACTTAATATATCCGGCCACCACTACTAAATTGAGTTCGGGATTTATTTTATTTACGACTGCACGTGGAAGGGGGTTCGGCGGGCGGAGAGAACTTTGTGTGTGTGTGAGTTAGCACGCCTGATCATTAAAAAGTTCCGGGAGGTACACAACGCTTGTTTAAACGAGATGGAAAGGGCAGAACGTGACTTCTTTTCCTTCGTATTTTCGATACTCCACCTCCAAAAGTGAAAGTGGCTTCTGAACTTAACTGTGCACACAACACAGAGACTCCGGTTCGATATAAAACCTGATTATAACATAAGATATATTTCATTTTTAAAAGTAAATGATTCATAATAAAAGTGTCCGTCTTACTTACAGTTGAACTTAATACTCTAAATACGGCCACTTTGCTGACCACAAATGTACGTTAAATACAAGGGCTCCTAGCTAATTAACAAATGATAAAGTATTAGGAGAATAGCTTAAAGGAAATACACCTGAGCTAGCACAAAGAGAGGCCGGGTGAGCCATAGCGAATATGACATGTGTTAAAGAACACTTAGCACACCTAGCAGGGATTTAATCCCTGATATCCTCATCAATGTTTACAATGTTTATTTAACACAAGCCTTAAAGTGGGAGTGTAGGGGGCGCAAGTAGAGTTCAGTTTTTTTTAGATTTTATAGAAAAACAAGTTTTGGGCCAAAATAAATAAAATATTGCTCTAGTAGAAACCTTAGAGTTTAGTTTTATTCACATGATGATATCAAAAGCTCTTGAATATCTGTAATGAGCATTTTTAGCAGTAGATACCTAACAAACTTTTTAAATGAAAAGAAAAAGTTTTCATTAAATTATAGGACACCCTCGACAGATATTCAAGAAATGTTGATATCACTATGTGAAGAAAATTAAACTCTTATGTTTCTAATGGAGCAATATTTTATTTCTTTTGAAAATAAAAAAGTGTTGCTATAAAAACTGCCAAAACACTGAACTTTCCTTCCGTCCCCTACACTGACACCTTAAGACAGAAAGGCTACACAACTGATTCAAGTATTTGAATTTTATTTTTATATCTTTGTCATCGCATCTCTCTCGTGTCAGTGCTGGGTGATGATAGGACTAACCGCAGCGATCCTAGTGTTGAAGGACTCAATCTGCCAAAAGGAGCACAACCATTTTAACCTGGAGGTTGAATGTTTGGGTATATTATTTGTCTGTGACCTTGGCCTATCAAGGTAATGTTTACTAAACTATATATACAGTTTAGTTAATGTATATTACTTTATCATATAAATAAAACAAGATATTTACTATGAAACAAGCGTGTGTTTTTTAGCACTGCGTCTCACTACCTTTTCAGGTTATACGCTTATCTACTATAATTACAATAATGAGCTAGGAATTAGGAAGGTTGGATTTAGAGGAAGTGTGACCTAATTTGCGGGGAGGGAGAATGGAAAACAATTTAGTAAAAACCACCCTCAGTACAGCAGACCGGGATTCGAACCCCAATCTCCCTGTCATCGGCAGTCTAGTTTGACACGAGAATAACGCCTTAGGCCACGCGACCACTGAAGCAGGTAAATGTCTATCATGCATTCAAATAAAAATTATTGGAGATTATATTACATACAGTCATCTGTTTTAATAGTTTGGTTGGTTGTTTACATCTTTATTTGGTCTTAAATTAACATTAATAATGAAGTATTTAAACAAACAGAAGACTTATCTCATTTAAAAGTAAGCAGAAACTCCTTAGTAGCAAAGTACATAACCAATTAAATAAAATGGAATGTATATTTGTGTGTAAATGATTTATTTTAAGGACCTACAACTTTGCATGAATATTTAGGGTAGCTCGAGGTAGCGCACCTCAGGCGTATTTTCTTGAATTTTACATAAATTGTGAGTTTGACTCCTTAAACTCTCCGACAAGCCGTGTGGATGACTTTAAATCCAGAAAACTTTGGAAGTGAAAACTTGTTAAATATAATTAGGGAAACATGAGAATGTGCACACAAGTAGTTTTATACATTTTACATATATTGCCAGCACTACATCTTAAACGGCTTGACCACTAGCGTCCTACCTCTAAAACTAACAATATTAAAAGTAGCAATCTGAAATTTGGCGCTAAGTAGGATGTGCACCTTAAACGCATTTGAAAAAAAAAACCATTGTGAGCATAATGCATTTAACATAATGACTACCAAATCGAGTAACTAAAGAGCTAGAAACATAAATACTTGGCATAGGTCTACGTATTTGGGAAAACTTTAAATATGACCACGTTGCGAGCCTGATCTCTTAAATGGCATCATCAATGGTGTGGGTATCTATAAAACCAATAAGATTAAAAATAAGATAAAACTTTCTATGCTTGAAAGGAGAAATATGAGGATATGCAACTCGGAGTAGTTTTAAAAATATTTTAATATATTACTAGCCTAAATATTTACATTACATTATCATTGGTTTGTGATGTTAAAAGAGTTTAGGCCTACAGTAATAATTGTTCAAAATCATTGTGTACCGTTTAGTACAGAAGTGACCCGCTTCGGTGGCCGCGTTGTGTATTGCGCTACTCTCGTGTTAGACTAGACTACCGAAGACGGGGATATCGGTGTTCAGTTCCAGTCGGGTGCACTGAGGGTTGTTTTTACTAAATG
>CABFWB010005132.1:0-28008 GCA_902151455.1 Timema bartmani
GACTAGAGAGATTTTTAGAGCAATCACTTTACTTAGTGAACACCCAGACACAGACTGGTGGACTAGAGAGAGTTGTAGAGGGCGTGGAGGGAGAAGGGGAAAACACACCATTGTTACAACTAGATAACCTCCCAGTCAGATGTGTCCAGGTGTAATAATGGTGTGTTTTACATTTACCTTCCCTTCCTCATCCCTGACCCCATTGTGCACATATAGATAATTCGGATGGGTGGTAAGACTTGAAACATTAGAGAATTAAAAAAAGATTAATATTGACATGACGTGAGTCTGGGGAGTATTATAACACCCTGTACTGTGGCGGAACCAGAAAAGTTGGAAGGGAGGTAAAGTTGAGGATTTCCCCTCACCTAACACTGAAAAACATGTGACGTACAAATATGATACCGAGCACTGCATATGTCGAATGTAGGAACAGGATGGGTCCGTAATAACACTACCACGCGCTTAAAAACTGAGCCTACCTTTTTAATAGTGTTCAGAGATAATTAGTGGCTTCGATACATTATATGGCTCCTCTCCCCAAATAATATTTCTGAGTGCGCCACTGGTTTTTGTGATATTATTCTGTGCTAGTGACGTTTACGTTGCCGCTGTTCGTTTGGTTGAACCAAACGCTGGCGGCTGATGTATTATGTGGCGGGCGTATTTTGTTTTTTATGTGTTGTGGCGTGATTATATTTTCACCCCTAAAGTATCGACCACGTGAGTTAGACCCTGGGCGACAATAGCTGGTCTGACCACGTGAGTTAGACCCCGGGCGGCAATATCTGGTCTGACCACGTGAGTTAGACCCCGGGCGGTAATAGCTGGTATGACCACGTGAGCTGGACCCTGGCCGGCAATAGTGGGTTTGACCACGTGAGTTAGACCCCGGGCGGCAATATCTGGTCTGACCACGTGAGTTAGACCCCGGGCGACAATAGCTGGTCTGGACCAATTAGTTTGTAGGTCGTAATTAATGAGGAGAATTGTTAAAAATACAGACCACGTGCATAGAACTGTCATAGTTTCATAAATTATAGATTATCTTGGTGGTTATGGGACCTTCCCCTGCACCTACTATGGATATTAGGCATTGGTAGCTATATGGGCTAAGGCATCAGCCTTTCAATACAATGGATTTCCAGTGCTAGGGAGGTCGAGGTTAGAATCTCATCCAAGAGAACTATGGGTGATTTCCAACACGTGATATATCACTGTAGTTTTTTCATCCTCTCTCCGCGCTAAATTGTGGATCCACAAACTCTAAAACCACCTCCATCGCCCCCCCCTAACACCCTCAGATTAAACACACACACATTTGTATTCGAACCAAGGGAGTAAAGTCTCGTGATTGAATCCTCTAACCACTTAGCTACGAGGGTGGGAAGTCCTCCCTCCGGTAATTCTTTGTCTAGATTCTAGGGTACCATATTGCCGTCACGATCTAGCTAGGTGAAGAATTCCCAGAAGGGTGTCTGCCCATGTGTTACATATTGAGTGTGTGTATATGTGAAGCCTTGCGATATAGAAGACCAGTGTGTTGAGGTTACATTACTCTGGGTTCCTTGTGTCTGGCGACATGCGCAGTAAAGACACATCTAATAGACACGAGAATAGGTGGTGTGTTTCTGCGGTCGACCTGGTATCAATGTTTTTTTTAGCACCGCGTCTTACTACCCGTTCAGATTATACGCTTAAGCACTAATTACGCGAATGGATTAGGAATTGGGAGGGTTGAATTTAGAGGAAGTGAACCCGCATTTGCGTGGAGGGAGAGTGGAAAACCATTTAAGGAAAAACCACCCCCAGTTCACCCGACTGAGATTCGAACCTCGATCTTCCCATCCTCGGCGGTCGAGCTCAACACAACTAGCGCGTTAGCCAACTACGCCACAGATGGTGGGTGGTATCGATGTTAACGGAATGTTTATGACCAGAGCTCGGATTGGTAACGCTTTCCTTGATCAGACCAAACAGTATGGTTACCACCGATGTGCGCCAATTTCAAAACAGTATCACTTTTTATGTTAGATTTAAACGAGTATAGCTTCGTAGTCAATTAATTTTAAGCTTTACGGTATGTAATTAGGTACTTACTTAAAAACCGTTTAGTTATGGATAAAGAAAAGTGAGTATTATATGACCTAGCCCTTTTACTGTTGAATCCGTACTCTTAGCTTTCTGTAGGTTATTTTTGGAAATATATTATTATCTTTATATGTTTTACCATTTAAAAAAAAACCATTCTAAGCAAGTTGAAAATAAGGAGTGGATTTGATTTAGATTTTAAGACATATATATTGCTCAAAAATCTATAGAAATAATTGATTGATACGATTTGTTAAGTTAATTGATGTGATAAAATAAAATTGCAGATCAAAATGTAAAATTAGGTTAACGCGGCTCAAAATTTTACACACTTGTAGCCTTTTACGTCAGCAGGTAAAATCTTTAACATTTCGAAGGTACCCATTAAATAGTCTGTTTTAAAATGTTTCCATCTCTACAATCTATAAATTTGGACGTTGAATGCAAATATTTTTTTAAAAAAGACATGAATTATTCATTTGGCTGTTCCCGTCACAAACCCACAACGCAGCCACGATCCAATTATTACGGCTCAAGTTTTAAATTGATAGTCTCAGTGAAACGTCCGTGGGTGTGAAGAGAGGAAGATTGAGACGCTTAGCGTCGCTTCTTATTTACGACGCAGCGTCTTGCGCGATGGGCCGACGCTGTAATCTACCAAATAAGGCTCGATAGGCTGATCCCCTATATAGTGGGGGCTTTGTAACCTTCAAGATTTACAGACAGCTTTTGAAGATCCCAGGGATTAAAAGATTGTTTAACTTTGTGAAATATTCTACATGTTTTAGTGGGAATTTAGGCCTAAGATTCATGGTCCCCTGATTAAAAAAAAAATCAATGCAACATTTTCTCTTTATCGTGCACATTTATTGAATTTAATGGCTCAGCCGATTATTTTCAATTTTTAAAAAATTACTATACAGTTTTTTTTATAAATATACTCACATAAACATATTTATTTTACTTTTTAAACTTAATTAAATTAATCGAGTAGGGACGAGGAGGTTGAAATTACAGTAAACATACCCTCGTTTTCGGGGTGAGAAGGAAATCATCTAGAAATAACTCTCAGCCGGCATTTGAATCCTGAATTACACGTCACCGACAAACAAAACAAAATGAGCTTGACGTTTAGTCCGCGTGGTGGGTAGCATGTATATAAAAATAACTTTCTCTCCATAGACAAATATAAAGGAGTTTAAAAAAAAAATAATGGCACGCAGAATAAATGTAACGATCATACAATCAGACTTACTGGTGACAGGAAGTTTGGGGGGTTTGAATCCAAGCTGAATTTATTTAAGGTGGTTAGCACTAAATGAAATGACATTTCCCATCGTTTAAATGCGGATACTTTTCAATATATTCTACCATTCTCATCCTTACAGCATTAGCGTGATTATATTCTTAAACCATGGAAAGGAAGTAAGAAGCGGTGAAAGAATAATCAAACTAAAATAACAGCCAAGCTTACCACTAAATAATAATTGGTACAAAGCATGTTCTCACGCTAAGTGGATAAATATCGTTTGAACTAAACTTATACCCGACTCGGTGGCGTAGTTGGCTAACGCGCTAGATTCATGTTGAGCTAGACTGTTGAGGACGGGGAGATCGAGGTTCGAATCTCGGTCGGGTGAACTGGGGCTGGTTTTTCCCAAATGGTTTTAAACTCTACCTACACGCAAATGCGAGTTCACTTCCTCTGAATTAAACCTTCCTAATTCCTAATACACTAACGTAATTAGTACTTAAGCGTATAACCCGAAAGAGTAGTAAGACGCGGTGCTAAATAATTTTTTTTAAACTAAACTTAAAATGGGGTGTTAGTGAGCGCGAGTTTAGTGTATTGATTTTGCAGTTTTTATAGCATAAACATTTTTTGGCAAAAATAGGTCATATATTTCTTCTATAGAAACATAGAGTTTAGATTTCTGCACATGCTAATCTCAACAGTTCTTGAATGTCTGTCAAGAGCATAGCGGCATTTGGTGACAAACTTTTTAAATAAAGAGAAAAAGTTGTCATTAAATTCCAGGACATCTTTGACAGATATTCTACAACTGTTGAGATTAGCATGTGCAGAAAACTAAACTCTATGATTCTATAGAAGAAATATTTGATTTATTTTGGCCGGAAAATGTTTATGCTATCAAAACTTAAAAAATACTCTCCTAAACTCACGCTCACTAGCACCCCACCTTAAGGAGGAAATATAGTTGGTTCGAGCGTCACCACAGTTATGATCAGACGACATGGGGATTAATAGGCGTTAACTTGATGTTGAACCTTGGATCTCGTCTGAACCACGTCGTTAAAATTGACTAGCGATGGGAAAAAAGGTGAAAGGAAGAACGCCTTGTTGGGGAGAGTTCATCCCTTTATGTCGGTAAAATCACCGGTTTATTAGTTGAGCCAGTGCTATTAGATAATGCTGCAATCATAACAGATTTATAGTTCGTTATAGTTGTGACCGAGTGGTCAGGAAGACTAACAGAGGACCCTGGTCCCATCCAGAGAAGGACAAAAATAACATAGTATATAAATATTACTGTCGGTGGTAAGACACAGATATTAGTATTTCAAATTTGCTTTTACACACATGGTGATATCAACAATTGTTGAATATCTCTCATCAAAATTGAGGTATTTAAACATAAACATTTTAAATTATGACCTAAAGTCCTGTTAACATTTCGCAATGCCCATAAAATATATTCAAGAGCTGTCGAGATTTCTTCAGCAATATTTTATTTATTTTGGCCAAAAAAGGGTTTTTTATCATAAAAATGGCCAAAAATACGGACTTTTAACTAGAATTTTCTTCCATCTCACCACGACGTGCTATTACTACATTTACAGTTGTACACGCACACGACTTACAGAGTAGCTAAAACCTGAGAGCGTCACCAACACAACGCTAGAAATTAAACATCACCAAACCAATACTCAATTATTTTACCCAAACATCTGTAATTAGACCTGTGGTTGGCCTGTCTGACCACTCGACCACAAGGACTGACGAATAGAGCATACATTCTGGAGTAAGGAAGGTTCTGTTCCATGATAAGTAGACAAACCCAACGATGATTTGAATTATGCATCTAGCGACCAATTGTAGTGGGTCAGCTGCATCATGCATACTTGTAACAGTACTGAGAATTAATCCCCCTATCCCCCCTCCAACACACATCTGTACAAGCTCGGACTACTCCCAATAATGACCCATAGCCATCATCATAACCACCACCCCACCACCACCATCATCATCATCATCATCATCATCATCATCATCATAAGGCACCACCGCAGTCCAAACGCGTGCGTTTACGAATTTCGAATTGAGTGGCCATCAAAGTGATTGCCATGCATGAAGCAGGTTTGGTGGTCCATATAAAATATTTATAACGGCGACAGAAATATTATCATTAAATAAGCTCAGATAGCAGTGTATCCTGGCTTCGTTCGAATTTTTAGTTTATGGAAGGTTTTGAGGTGTTTTATATTATTATTATTAGCACCGCGTCTTACTACCCGTTCGGGTTATACGCACTTATGCTAATGTGTAATGGTAGGGTGATTGTGACAGTTTAACGTGGGATCCGAACCATGGTGGAGGCCTGGCATTCCTCACATTCACAAGTTGTGATTAATACACGTCTTGTCAGAGGTGAAGGAAGGGTTTGGTAATCAGATAAATCTGTGCCGGGACCGAGGATTGAACCCCAGACCTTCAGCACAGAAGTCTGACACCTTACCCCTAGACCACCAGGTCACCAAGTGTTTTATAAGAATTACGTTTTACGCTTGGATTAAACTTAGCTTTTGAGGTTTGGGGCAGTTTAATACATACCACCACCAAATAAATTGATTGAATAAGCATATGCTAATTTTACTTTCTCGTTTAGTGAAAGTATTGTAATCGTGATCATTTTTCACCTTGAGATTATTATGAATTTTCTAATTTTGTGTGACCCGCCTCGGTGGCGTAGTTGGCTAACGCGCTAGTTGTATTGAGCTCGACTGCCAAGAATGGGGAGATCGAGGTTCGAATCTCGGTCGGGTGAGCTGGGGGTGGTTTTCCCTAAATGTTTTTTCAATCTCCCTCCACGCAAATGCGGGTTAAGTTCCTCTAAATTCAACCTTCCCAATTCCTAATCCATTAGCGTAATTAGTACTTAAGCGTATAACCCGAATGGGTAGTAAGACGCGGTGCTAAAAATAATATTTTGTGTGCCCTTGAACTAAAATATATAGATGAGTCTTACAAATCTGACCCTGTGTGTTTCCGGGGCTACAGCCGAAACGGTTTGATAAGAATTGTTTGAACATATTATTTATATGTTATATGGTCCTACCTTATTCACTTCATGATTTTGATTCTAGTCCTAACCTTTAGGGTAACGGTAGTTAACTGGTGACTTACTTTTAAGGATTTGAATTTTTTTCAAAAGGTGCTATAACAATTTTGTTTCAGATTTATCTCTGAAAAGTGTTTAGTTTTATCATCAAAATAATGTGTGATTTTATGAAGAAAACTTATTATGATATATTTGACTAATATCCAATTTTTGAAAAGTTAGCAACAAGCTATGTAATACTATGTCATAAATATTGTACGATTGTTTCTGACTAGTTATTTTAAGGCAAAGGAGGTTGAAATTTGACAAAAAAAAAACAACAAAACACAGCAATACAGCCTTCTGAAGTAGTTCAACGACATTCTATAATACATTCAGTCCTTTCTTGGTGATACTCGTCTCACATCATGTCCAGAATATCTGCAAATTACATTAGCTATTCTAAGGACGTGGGAGAAAAAAAGGTTAATTTTAAGTAATAGTAAGTCAGTTCCAAAATGTTATCGGATGTATTATCTCGATCCTGAGTTCCAAACTCGCCTTACTCACACATACCACCTAACGACAGTTACTCAAGTGTTTTCATGAGTTATTTGAATCTTTGTGTCTCCCATATCGGTGGTCGCGTGGTCTAATGCATCTATAGATTGTTAGACTGGATTGCTGGGGATGATACATGGGTCTACTATAACCTATCAATGGTACTCAGTCTACCTTGTAAGATAAGGTAAGATCTTACCTCAAACAATTGCACTATGGCTCTTTACTTGTAACCTCACCTTGTGGTAATCAGTCATGACATAGCGAGGGAGTTTCCCTACTGAAACAAGATGCCATTGTTTATAGTAAGAACACGGGAGAAAGTCAGCATTCATAAAACTTAACTTTGTTATTATTATTATTATTATTTAGCAGCACGTCTTACTAACCGTTCAGGTTATATACTTAAGTACTAATTATTCTAATGGGCTAGGAATTAGGAAGGTTGAATATAGATGAAATGAAGCCGCATTTGTGTGGAGGGAGAGTGGAATAACCATTTAGGAATGACCCCCCCAGGAAATCCGAGCGAGATTCGAACCTCGATCTCCCCGTCCTCAGCAGTCTAGCTCAACATGAAAATAGCGCGTTAGCTAACCACGCCACTGAGGTGAGTCTTAACTCTATTATTATTGTGTTATTATTGATAGTAATTAATAAATATTACATCTTTGACTTACAAAACCTGCATGTAACTAATTAACTAGTTTTAGGTACTTTTATAACTTTCAGATACAGCCTTTTCTATCATATCAGAGTATCCTTGGTTCAAAGCAATAATTTATCTTTGTTAGCGAGATACATACATTATTGCCTTTAGACAAAGCATCTTGTAAAATGTTTTGTCTTTGGTTGGTTTAATTCACAAATCTTGTGCTGATATAATCCTCTGTTTATAAAGTACATGTTAAATCCTAAGGTTACCAATGCAAACCTTCAAATTAAAACCATACGTAAATGTTGAATATGAGGTTTTTGTGGGTACATTGTGATGGGTAGTGACGCGCGATAAATGGTTGAACCAAGGACTCACAACGGAAAGAGTGACAAAGGAATCCCCTTGTTATTGTTGTTTCAGTACGCCACTGTGCTACTCAGATAACGTACCTCTCCCCTACCCCCTCCTCATAGCTCAATAGGGGTAAAGCGGGCATATAAAAATATTCCCTGTACCAGCTGCTTTGCATTCCACCCTCTATCTTTCAACGCGAGGGCCACTATACTCGTATTATCTGGCACTGGAGAATGTGGAACTTTACAAATAGTCAGAAGTTTAATTGTGACGGATGTGAAGTGTACACGGAAGATAAAGTTAAAAATAGCAATGGACAAGACTGCTTTCAGCAAGAAGAGGATGTCACTGACTAGAAAACTGGACCTGGAGAGCAATGGCTGCTTTCAACAAGAAGAGGATGTTACTGACTAGAAAACTGGACCTAGAGAGCAATGGCTGCTTTCAACCAGAAGAGGATGTTACTGACTAGAAAAACTGGACCTGGAGAGAACTGTCCAGGACTACTTTAAGCAAGAAGAGGGTGTTACTGATTAGCAAACTTGATCTGGAGAGAACTGTCCAAGACTGCTTTAAGCAAAAATAGGATGTTACTGACTAGTATATTGGACCTGGAGAGCACTGTCTAATGCTGCTTTCAGCAAGAAGAGGATGCTACTGACTAGTAAACTGTACCTGGAGATGAGTAATAAACTGGTAAAGTGATATATTTGGAGCATCGTTTTGTACCAAGCTGAGGCCTGGACTACTGATAAAACACAGAGAAAATATGTACAGAGGTTTGGCATGTGCTGCTAGAGGCAAGTAAAGAGGATAAAGTGGACAGATATGATTAATAATTGCTAAGGAAAGTAAAAGAAAAGAGAAACATTCTTCAAGTGACTGTACGAATAAAGTCCAACTGGATGGATTATATGAGAGAATCTTATTGAGTGACGTCATAGAAGACAAGGTGGAATGGAACTAGGAAGACAACTGATGGAAGACCTCAAACAAGGAAAGAAGGTGAAGGAAGCTGATAGGACGATGGAGGACTCAGTTTGGACAGGCACTCAAACAAGGAAAGAAGGTGAAGGAAGCTGATAGGACGATGAAGGACTCAATTTGGACAATCACTCAAACAAGGAAAGAAGGTGAAGGAATCTGATAGGACGATAGAGGACTCAATTTTAGCAAGGCAACGGACCTGTAGCAACAATCCAGGCTTTACTTACCTTGTGGGATGTTTTACAAACACCATCTTTTACAAGCTCTTGCGCTAATCTTAGTTAGCACCTTTAAGAACAATATATTTGAATGGTTCAGCAACACCCTCTGGTAGGGGTTTATGTCGACCCAGGGATGCTTTGCAACACGAACCAACCACATCTTATGTTTAACAAGTTTGGTTTTCAAACGGATAGACAGTTATTTTAGGTTACTGTCACTATGGGATGAACAAACAGGAGAATGGAGAAAGTCGCATTATGAATATCTTCATGGTTTGTTTGAATCAACCCAACATATTAAGGATAATCAAGGCACGCAGGCATGTGGCACGTATGACAGGCATGTACACAACAGATTAGTTGGGAAACCTGAAGAATAAACACCCCTTAGTAGTCAATGACACCAGTGTGAGGATAATGTGAACAAGGGTCTGGGTGACTTGGTGGTCTAGGGGTAGGTTGTCAGACTTCTGTGCTGTGGTTCGGGGTTCAATCCTCGGTCCCGGCACAGATTTAGCTGATTACCAAACCCTTCCTTCACCTCTGACAGGACGTGTATTAATCACAACTTGTGAATGTGTGGAATGCCAGGCCTCCACCGTGGTTCGGATCCCACGTTAAGCTGTAGGTCCTCCATTTCATCTCACAATCACCCTACCATTACACATTAGCGTAAGTGCGTATAACCCGAACGGGTAGTAAGACGTGGTGCTAATACTAATAATAATAAGGGTCTGATTAAGTGGGGGTGTCACATAAACACAGCTACTTAAAAATCCAAACAATAATGCTGTGACAATGTAGGACAATAGTTATTATTAAATACGCATATATTATTTTTGTTTCAACGTTAAATCTTTAAAACTCGCTGAATGAAACGTAAATTCATTAATATGGTGAGTCCTATCTTGACTTGGCGTGACGTCACAGGTAGGTAACTTCATCAAGGGGTGAGAAGAGGAATGTCAAATAAAATACAACGACGTGGTTTTTGTTTAGTAAGCGGGTTCCTTCTAATTAAATGAAAGACGTGGTCAGGTTTGAACCACGTTGCTACCGAGTGATGCTAGTCCCCTCACTCTCTCTCTCTCTCGTGACCGAGTGGTCAGAGGGATCATCCACTGATATTGTGGAACTATACATGTAAGTCATCATATGAGCTAACTCGCTTTGCTCGTTGGGGGCTCCACTAATGTAATTCCAGCGTTGTTTTGAACGTAACAACTCAAGTTACCGGTATTGTATTGTATTTTTCACACATTATTTTATTTCCTCCACACTTACAGCGTAGTTAGAATCATCAAATTTGGCACGCTTATGGAAATTGGATGTGCCAATATGTCAGCCAAATTTTATGATCCTAGCTGCCCCATAAGTGTGTCATAAAATTAAAAAATATGTTGAAAATGTGCAAAATTTACCTAAAATAAAAAATCTAGCTTTATCTCGCCAAATCCATAGCTGCTGGTGCAATCCGTTATCTGATAGGTCTTACCGTTTGGCCACAAGAGACCTCCAAAGAAAGGTCCGCACTGACTTTAAAGTTGCTCCGCTATTTTGAATTTTTTTCAGAGGTTAATTTTTTTAAAAAACTTTTTGGAATTTTCCCGTCGGTTACAGGCTAGAAGCTAAAAGTTTGCCAAATTTCACGTTTCTAGCTCATCTGGAAGTGGGTAGACATTAATGTCAGTGAGTGAATGAGTCAGCCATTTGGCTTTATAGTAGTATAACGTTCACTTCATTCTGTGGTTGTCGCATGGTCAACGAGTAAATCTCTGTTAGACTGGGTTGACAGCTATGGGGAGATCAAGTTTCGTTTCCAGGTCGGGTGTACTGAGTTCCAATTTATCTTAAATGGCTTTTTACTCAACCTCCATAAAATTTCGGGTTCATTTCCTCTAAAATTATACCTTCCTTATCCCCAGTCCTTAACAGTAATTAATGTGCGCTTTTAGTCCGAACATGTGTTAAGACGTGGAATGAAATAAAATGTGTTGTAGCCTCGTAACTTTAGCCGGGACTCAGACCCACAAATCCACTGCAAGGGAAATAAAACGTATGCTAAGAGTACCCACACTTGCGTGGTAGCAGAGCGGGAAACAGTTTGAGAAAATTCTCCTCTGTATACCCTTTAGAGGCTCGAACCCCAAACCCCATTTCCTTAGTAGACCAGAAAAGGTAAAACGGGATCATTTGCACGCGTGACTACTAATGGGGTTCTGAAAATAATTGTTAAAACAATAGTAATTATCTTGTCGGTGTATGTAACATCCCTTTCCTCGCCATCAAAACCATATTTAAAACTACCTCCACTTTATTGGCCTCATTTGTTCCCGCTACAAGTTCTAGAGCGAACAAATCTAAATATTGAATTTTTTATCAGCGAATAAATTGTTCGGATGGATCGTAACGGGTTGAAATAAAAAAAAAAATGCCATCGTAAATCCTCATTATAAAAATGGCGGCCCGTTTTGCATCGAGGAAATTCGATGTGAATGCACTTGACCTAATGAAGGCTTGTGGGGCTGTTATTGGGAGGGAGAGAGACGAGAGGGGGAGGAGGTATTTGACCACGAACGAGCCCGCAAGCACGCACGCACGCACGCACGCACACACACATACACTCATTCTCCCTCTACGATAATGGGAGGCCATTACTATAACGTTCACTAATGCTTTAATGAAATTGTTGGTGTTGCCCTTACGGGTGGCTTTGCTACTCAGGAATATTAGACTACCTGTCAAACATGGAGAAACATAGGCCAGGAGTGCTAACACCTCGTCAACTGCTACCTGGGAATATTATACTACCTGTCAAACAATGGAGAAACATAGGCCAGGAGTGGTAAGTTCATTTGGAGGCAAACTACAAAGGATAGATACCAAACAAAGTCATGACTCAATCTTATTACAGAGATATCAACACATTATTTGGTAATAATGACTAATACAAATGACAGGGGTGTCAAATTATATTTGGTAGGTAAAAATATTTCTGTAGATCCCTGCGTCTTAATATCCGTTCGGGTAATAAGCATGTATAGCGATGACTCAAACGTGCTAGATACTACAAAGGAAGGATAAGAAATGAACAAGCATTTGATTGGAAGGATAGTGGAAAACCATTTAGGGAAAAACACCCCAAACTAACCGTCACTGGTGACGAGTCTGGCATCCATACCACGTGACCAACGTCGAGGATAGATAGGTGACGAATTTTATAAAGTAGGAATTCATTAAAATTAGAAATTCTTACAATACTTAATGGTATCATGGGAAATAAATGCTACTAATTGTTGGTTTGGCTACCAATCGTTTTAAAATTTAATAATTATCGATATTATAATTACATCAAACGGTAGGTCAGTATCTAATTTAATTTTTGACAGTTTATTTCATCGCGATGGAAGCATAAAAATGAGTAAAACTTAATGATTTATGTCCTATAAAAACACTCAACATAACGTGTCAAAATGTGTATGTCAACATAAGTAGAAATCTAAAGGCTATCGAAAATTAAAAATAGTTTATAGAAACATACTTTTTTTTATGTAAATTTGTTATTTAATATCATGGAAGACTATTTGATAACTACATTAAGCAAGTATTTAATTTTTTTTGAAATTGCGGGAACTCGTTTGGTGTCTGGAAAGCCTTTTGA
Organism: Timema bartmani; assembly: GCA_902151455.1. Taxonomy (NCBI): domain Eukaryota; kingdom Metazoa; phylum Arthropoda; class Insecta; order Phasmatodea; family Timematidae; genus Timema; species Timema bartmani. Next base: position 12,874 of record CABFWB010005132.1, read on the forward strand.
GGTTAGAAATAAAGAGAGAGAAAGATAAAGTTGGCTGGCTGGCCACGTGATAGAAGAAACTCCTACAGATTATGTAAATACAATACAAGATCGCATTGTAGGTTGCATATCAAAACACACAGCGGCGCTAGTAAAGGTGAATTATGAATGTATCATCCACTTGAATTTTAAGACTGCTTAACATAAGATTATTTACTGCTCACTAAAAATAAAAAAGCATTCAAAGGGTTAGATAACAGGAACTGGCCTGGGTATCTTTGTTTACAACGGGGTGATGAAAAACCGGTCCAGACTTGAAAATCGGTCTCAGACTTACCATCATCAGCCTGAAAATGATTAATAAAATGCCTCCATCTCTCTTTCCTTCCACAATTCTTCTCCTTTCACTCGCACACTTGGTGCTATCTGCTACTCCCATCTCGTTCTTGGTATCCCTTACGGTATTTTCCCTACATACTTCATCTACATCGTTCATCTTGGAGTCTTTCCTTTTTCCATCTTCATTACATGTCCATACTATCTCGGCCTTGTTTCCTCCCCTACGGATGTACCAACCTTTCTTTCAATGCTACCAACATCAGTGAGAACGTGGATCCAAGTGTCAAGCTAATCTATTCTGGTTTGCTAGTGACTTTAAAATCATAGTTTGAGTTCTAACTAAATGTAATTAACGTGTTTTTCCCCCCCTAATAATTTTCCAGTTTCCTTTCCGTGCAAATTGAGGTGCACTTACTTTATACTATACCACTTTAATCCATACCCCATTAACTTAATTACAATTATTATCTCCTGGGAGGACAGTAAGACTCTGTGAAAAATGATAGTTATATTTCCATTCATTTATTTATTTATAAAAATTAAGGTTTAGAAGTAATATTTTATTTAAAACAAGTTTGTCGTAGTACTGTTGTACTCTAGATTTTTTTTGCCTAATTTTGAATAATAATAATAATATGAGAGCCAATGAGCGTGCGACTGTTCTACCATTATATAATAACACTAATTAGTGCTCATGGCTTATCTTCATCAATGTGACGTCATGAATGTAGCTGTCGAGTAAGATTAGACCAGCCAATTCTCTCATAAGTCCATACAGAAGCTGCTGTGTGGTCAACAAGGGTAGCTTAGTGGTTAGAAGTAATATATGCTTGCCAAACCATTGGGCCAGAATTATTTTCCCATGTTTTAAGTTTAATTTTTCAGTTAAATATCACAATGTAAAACCCGCAGCAGTGGTTCCAGGCCAAGGTATCACTCTCGCAATAGATTGGAATGCAGGTGAAAGAGAGATTGGGGTTGGAATCCCGGTCGGGTTCTACAAGTGGTTTTCCTAAATTGTTTCACAACCTCCCTTCATATAAATGTGGCTACAGTTATTCTAAATACGTTGATAGTCATACGAGTGTGAATACGTGCAGAAGGAAGCATATTATAACTCTACCCATGAGATACCCAGGTCAAGCTCATCAATTAAGCCTGTGTCTGTGTTTAATTATGTCTCATGGCTTAGAAATACGTTTATAGAGCATACACAAATGTATTTAGATAAACCAACCATTAAAAAGTTACTTTATTTAACTCGAAATAGTCAAAGTTGACCTGTCAAAAATCTTCGGCTCTTAAAACATGTGTTTACGTAACGGTCTGAATACGTAAAATTTTATTTAATACATTCTGAAATGTTAGATAACTGTCTTTATAATGCAAGATGACAATATTGTGGGTTCTCTGATCCTAGATGACCATATTGTGGGTTTTACTATGCAAACTACTACTCATTTTTGTTCTTTTTTGCATTTATTTATTTTTTTGTATTTATTTATATCACAATTAAATAGAGTTTTTATGAATGTACATGAATTTAATTTTAATTTAAGACTATATTTCCGTGTTCAGGTGTAAATTCATCTATTAAATTATAGGTATTATTGGGCCACAGACTTACAACCCGAGTTCAAATTTAATTTTAAGAGTATATTTAAACATATTTTTGTTGTATTTAACTGTTTACTCTAAGAATATTAGTTATAAACATTTATAAATTGGATGGTTATTTATTTTCAGATAGTTGGGAGAAATTCACCTAATTGACGATACTGCCCAATTTTGTCTTACTACCCATCTGGGGCATGCACGTTTTAATTACTACAATAGCTTAGGGACAAGAGAGAGGGAGATTATGGAGGAAAATATAATCAGATTTGAGGGGAGAGAAACTGAAAAATCATTCAGGGGAAATCCTTACTTAGTACACCCAGCTGGTATTCAAACCCCGACCTCCTTATCACCGGTTTAGATGTGCCTGATATTCAGTAAACGTAACCATCGATGCGGCTATATTGATAAATTTATCGTAATCCATTTTTTAAGTTAAATTTTTTTTTCAAACGGTTACAATTCCTTTAAGAAAAATAGAGCTAACTACAGTTGGTATCGAAAGCAAAAAAAGTTTATACCCGAAATACTTTTAAAAACATTAAAAAAAAATCCACCTCCTTTACAGTTTCACCGGAGGACCATTTCAAGACAGAAAAACATCTGTGGAGAATGTCATCAAAAGAATAGTTAATTTACGAAACTTAAGAGGTCCACGAATACATTTAAAATTCCTTTTGAAATACCTTGATGGCCACATAATGTTTAGTTCTGTTGGTGGCCGCATACCTCAAAGGCGCTCAGTGTGGTTGCATTTTTTAAAGAAGGGGTTGGTAGAAGGGATGAGGAGGGGAGAACAGGCGGATTTGCCTAGGGTTATCCGGTAAATTCCTGGCTTCAGATTAAAGAGGATTAGGTAACTGGAAGCGAGCATTGTTTTATACATAGACATATAAGTGCTTTCTCTTCCTACACTAAACCCTTTGAATTAACTGCTGGAGAATTGTGACGCATGAGCAATAGGATTACATATTATAATCAGCGCTGCTAGCGTGGGATGAACACTTCTTTTTTTAACCGACAGTTAACTTAACGAGGGATTTACATCGCTCCAAAAAATCACATGTGATTGGGGAGAGAGACCAATTTATCATTTCCATCAGATCTTAGTACCCATCCAGGTTAGTGGCAAGCTATACGCTTATAAGATAGATATGCGGGAAGATACAATTTTAGAGGAAATGTATCCACATTTGTGTGGAAGAAGAGTTTAAGTCAATTTATGAAAAAAAAAATGCCCTTATTACATCCAACCGAGATTGGAAGAAGCATACATAAATAAATGTGTAATCGTTTATATTAATTTATATAACAATACCGCGCAAAGTCCCACTAGAACTGTGATGATAAAACAGGATAGAGGTGTGGTAGTTTTCAAGTGTAAAACGTTTCCTTAAAATTCACCTCTCCTTATCCTGTTTATTCGGGCTAGTTAGCTGTGTTTGCTGGTATCCAGTATTGGAGAGTAGTGAAACGAGAACTCTTAATACATCTTTATCTCTTTTATTTGTTTATATTTTGGATTGTTTCATTCCTTAAATTGTACTTTGATAGCAAGAGGTAAGAATATTTCCATAGCAGCTCTTGCTAATCGCATGAGAGTCTTGCAATTAATTTATATTTTGAATTCAACCTGTTCTGCCTCCGGAGTTGAAGTATTCTCAAAGCAACACGGGATCTATTTGTAGCTCGAAAGGAGAATCTTGAGGTTTCCGTCTCAACAAACAACATTGATGCTTTTATGATTCTACTTTAGTTCTCGTTTGATCGTCTCAAGACGTATTTAGAACCTGCTTTCACTTTACCGACTGGAATATATTTTGTGGCGACGTTAAGCTTTAGATATGCGAGATGGAATTTTGTATCTCACACAAATACATTCGAGTATTTCTGGAGGAATTTCTTCTTTTAAAGCGTGAATTAGAGATTTTCATAAATGTATTTGCCCATGTACTTAAATGGTAAAGTATCGACGTGAGGGATATAAATAATATATTCATATTTAAATATCAAGCTATTTGATGGTACAGAATTGCCATTTGTACATCTTGAATTTCTATGTCAAACAAGTCTAATAAGGTCGATATTTTTATTCCTGTGGAATTCAATGTCGTTGAAAATATACATTTTTTAAAATAAATGTCTCCAATAACTGTAGTGAGTAGATATAAGATAGTGACACAACTACCATTTATAAATATTTGTAGTGATTAGATATTAGATAGTGTCTCAAATACCCTTGATAAATAATTGGGTTGAAATATTTTGAGGGTATTGGTGTCCGAGTCAAAGGGCGTGAGACTCCATTAAAAATGAACCGCCAAACTCTCGTACAGTCAATGCGCAATTAGAACCCGGAGTGTTGACACTTGGCACGTCGTCGGATTTAATTCATTTTTGATAATTTTAATTTTGTTTTCTTTTAATTTTTGCTTAGTAAATTATTTTGCAAAACATGAATCTCTGAACAAATAATATAACAATCCAATTCTTGGAATTATACCAAGGCGAGCCCATTTTGTGGGGACCGAAACAAATGCGGCACCACAAAGATAAGAAGAAATTGATCGATGTGCAGGTTCACTTAAGTTGATGTTTTATACCAAGTTGGTGACCTGGTGGTCTAGGGGTAAGGTGTCAGACTTCTGTGCTGGAGGTCCGGGGCTCAATCCTCGGTCCCGACACAGATTTATCTGATTGTCAAACCATTCCTTCACCTCTGACAAGACTTGTATTAATCACAACTTGTGAATGTGTGGAGTGCCAGGCCTCCACCGTGGTTCGGATCCCACGTTAAACTGTAGGTCCTCCATTTCATCTCACAATCACCCTACCATTACATATTAGCATACGTGCGTATAACCCGAACGGATTAGTAAGACGCGGTGCTAATAATAATAATAATAATAATAATAATAATAATAATAATAATAATAATAATAATAATAATAATTTATATCAAGTTCGACATCCTCCATCATATACATCAAAATAAGGACTGCACGACGGGTGACTGTGGGCAGAGGAGAGAGTGTATAAAGTAGTTATCATCCTCTCTCGGGTCGTACCGTCTCACTGAATGTCTCCTCCGGGTCATCTCGGAGGGAGTGTGGAGGAGGCATTAGATGGAAGCTTGACTCAAGAGGTCACCTGAAGAGTTGTGGACCCGATGGCCATACAGCTAGGCTGTAGCTACTTGATGCTTACTAAAGCTGCCTGGCTGTGGAGAAGAGCCATCTCCGTGTACCGTGTGACCCTTGGTGTGATCGATCAACCGAAGGTAAGAGACGCCAAGTATAAGATACAGAGGACTGGGACCAGGGATTATCTCTTGGAGTCTCGTGACGAGGCATGAACTGGGACAGTGGGACAGTTCCACGGACAGTGCCCGAGAACATGTGAATAGTTCAGGAACAACCGGTGGACTCTAGGATTATCTCTTGGAGTCTCGTGACGAGGTATGAACTGGGACAGTTCCGCGGTCAGTGCACGAGAACATGTGAGTAGTTCAGGAACAACCCGTGGACTTTATGATTCTCAACCTTCTGACCCTCTAATATAGATTGTTTCTTCAATGTAATTCTTAACCTAATAGTGACAGCAGACCGATCATATACAACTCTAGGCCCCTCCCCCACTCCCTGCTGACCAATATTGTTCATATGAGTAAGAGGATATCCCGACAGGGTCATAAATGAGCTAACCCACATCGGACAAAGGTGTCATTCTGGTTTAGTCTGGTTAGCCGGTGACGGGGAGGTCTGGATTCACATCCCTGCTGTAGTACAAACATTTTTACCCCCCTCCCCCCTTGCATGTAAACCCAGGTAAGTGCCCTCCATAACCCACCCTCCTCATCCTTACCACATATTAATGTAAATATGTGGATAGCATTGGCGAATTCTGACCTCAAAATTCAGGTATGCGTTTGTGAGGGATCAATGAAGCAGGTTTGGAGTTTTATCCCCCGGGAAATTTTGAAATTTCATGTTGAAAAATGTGACATTTTATGTATGTTTTGTAGTTGAAGATTTAAAGTAACCACTTCGTAATCGCAGAGTTAGGAGGTTGGAAAACGCCAGTAATATAGAAACTTCAAAGTTTAATTAAGATCCATATATTTTTTCTCCCTAACACAATGCATAACACAACTAACTCTCTATATATCTCACCCTTCTAAATAAAATAACTCCATAACACTATAAAGTTAAATTACAAATGGTTGGATGAACAAATTAATTTAATAACTTATAGCATATACACTATATGAAAATATTAAACAAAATCATTATGGTAAAATAATATACATAGAAAAATTAAGAATAGACTATACAACTTGGACACATGTTTACGTTTCGATTCTCTCAGCTATACAGTTCGTTTATATGCAAAATGAGCATTAAATAGCACACACTGTAAAATAAAATCCTACTAAAACAAAGGAAACGCAATGTACGCCATACCCGCAAAATAACTGTATGCGCAGCGCGCCCTGACTGAATATATTGTTGGCTGGTGGCTGTGTGTTGCGTTTTCTATAAGCGCATGCATGGTCAGCTTTAAGTGTGGGGTGCGGCGGGGTAGGGGAGGAAGGCGCGCCTGCGTATCACCATCCCTCTAGTCTAGGGGCTGGTAGCGTTCAGCGCACCGCGCCGCATGCTTCACTGCGGGTAACATACATAGTCAGGCGCGATGCTACCGTATGGTGGGAAGTGCGGCTGAGATAAACATGCCCATCAAAGCAATAATATTACTAAGATTGTAAAAAAAAAATACTGTTTAATATTATGTATTTAAGCATGCATGGAGGATTCACCTCCTACTCAGGGCCGCCTCGAGCATAATTTTGAGCCCGGGCGAACCTTTATGCAGCCCCCCCTCCTCTTTAACGTCCTATAAACTTGAAAGGAACTCAATACTAGATGGATGAATTTCTTAGGTTCATGCAAACTGGGTCTAACAAGGACATAAGTCGTAATAAACGGCCAAGAAAATTAGTACAATATCAAATATAGCTGAGCAATGTTTGCATTTTTTAAAAGATTATTATTTGTAGTTTTTTTTAAGACGACATTGGTGGCGTAGCACCCCGGGCAGTCGCCCGCCTCTCTCGGCCCTTGGGGTGGCCCTGCTCCTGGATAGCCAGGATTAAGACGCGGAGCACAGATAAAAAACAAATTCTGGGTTTATTAATTAAAATGTTTGTATTTCTGAAATATATAATATTCTAGACAGCACTTTCAAATACATTTGTTGTTCTTTTCTGTTCAAACTTATATATATATATATGTTTTTCACGCAATAGCTATATACCTGAACAAACATGTCACTAAAGTCGTTTTTCGACCAAGCACGCTGTAAGGTTCTCGGTGTGTGTTTCCGTCACAGAAGAGCTGTGGAGAGGGGAGAGGTGATGGTCCAGTTCCTTTTAGTTCCAGCCACTGCGCTTAACTCGACATGCTGGCTTTGTCACGCCGAGAAGCGTCCCTTCCCTCCTTAGGGGGGTCAATGTGCAAAGGAGGGGGTGAGAGGTGAAGGGAGGTCAGGGGTCGGTCTGATACTTCCTCACAAGGGTGAACACACAGCGCGGGGATTAACGCTTATTATAGTCGTAAATTTTAAAAATGACATATGGGTACAGGAATCGAAACCAGGACCCTTGGCGTATAGTGAAAATGCTCTACCACTGAGCTATCCAGTTTTTTTTTTTGCCGTTCTCAGGATCATTCTGCACTTCATCCTGAGCATGGGAACGAGTCCTGGATAGTTCAGTGGCAAAGTATTGGCGTACTAAGTCAAAGGTTCCGTGTTCGAGTCCCGTGTTCAGGTGCCATTTTTCAAATCTAAGAATATGGTATTTGATGGCGGCTATAACCGTGCCCTAAAGATCATCCACAGCTTCCAGGTTTCCTTAGGCAAGTAATCTTTGTTACACCATTTTACTTGTTTTAGTAAAATAATGTTTCATTACGAAAAAAACATCTGTCAAAATTATTAATTTTACTACATAGTTTATATTTAAACACGTATGCATCACATTAATGAACTATCACGGTAAATATCAATCTTTGAAACTTTGCTAAGTTGTGATGTAAGCTATATTTAGATATCCTAGTAATATTAAGATTATGCATAATATCAGAAAATAGAATTTTTTTAAACCTAAAATCGATTTGGTTTTATTCACCCTGGAGAATTGATTTGTTTGAGTGATTGTAGTGAATAGTATTATATATTCACAAGATATTATATAAATGAACGTTATTGTAATAAAAAGTTACGGCGAATATTTAGTATACATTTAATTTCAAGTGTGATAGTTTCTATGTCTTAAATTATTTAATTTTTTTTAATAAGATTGTATTATTATTTCTATTATTATTATGCTCGTTAATGTTAGCCTTTGGAAGTTTAAGGCTTTTATAAACTACTACATTCCTAAACAATCATTAAATTAATTTATCCGCCGTATATATGATATAACCAGAAATGTATACAAGCTGGTATTCATCTCCGACCACTCAGCCCCAGGTCGGGCTGGTTTTAAAACATGGTGGCTAGAGCGCTCTTATTATACAGATTACTTGATAACTTTTATGAACACGTGTTTATGATAAATTAGGCACATTTTTATACTCACGTATTTCCCTAGATTACACGTACACATGGCACCACCATTACTCAGGATAGTCTTAAAAAAAAAACTATGGTTTATACGTGTCTAGAAGAACATGGCTGGGGATAATTTATCCGTACACGCTGAACATTTCTAGGTAAAAGCTAAAAGGAGGAAATGGTTAATTTATTCTGTTATTTCAATTATCTGTGATATAGTTAGTAGCTACAGGACGCGGGATACCTGTGATTGATGGGACAGTAAATACAACCATACATACAAAATATCAAATTTGCAATTACATCAAAATTAATATTGTCAAAAAGTTTTATACAAATATAATACTAAAACACAACCCACCCAACTCACGTAGGAATATTTAGGCCTATTTTTCAATTAATGTAATTGTCTCTACATGGCACCAAAAGTATTTTAACACGTAGTAATTTAACATTTTTTTTTTACAATAAATTAATTCAACCAAACAGCATGTTTTTCCTGAAATATCTTGTACTATAATACCATATTCCCGAACACAATATTTATTAGATCCCCGATCTGTTACCTTGGTCACATCCAAATTTGAGATGGGGCAAATCAAAATGTTCATTTTAATTTTGAATCTTAGAAAACATAATAACAACATTGAAATTGTTTTATATCTTTAATTATAATTTTGTTCACATTAACTGTTTGGGGTTTGGTCTTTATGATTTTTATATAATTAAGTTGGACTAAACCACAAAATTAAGTACTAATTTTACTGGGCTAAATTATTTAAAGGTATTTTATTTTAGGCTTATGAATTGTTATAAAACGTCGATCATGCTATTTTTTTACATTATAATAATTTTATTTTGGATTTTAGGCACTATTGTAGGACTAATTTGTGTTTTATATTACAGTAAAACACGTATTTACAAAGGAGTTTGGTCTAGTAAATCATTTAACCTCTACCAATACAGCTAGACAGGTTTTAAGATTTTCTACCTTGTACCATTTAAAAAGCTATGCAAAATATAAACAAAATTTATTCAAGCTATGATTTTTTAAATACCAAGGGGAGCTTAATCTAGTTTTTAGTGAAAAAACTTCTTAAATACATTAAATAAAAAGAGAATTACAGTAGTTTAAAAAAATGGCCCTATAAACAACAGTTTCCTGTACAGTGTACAGTGCTATTTACCATGAAAAGAACATTCCTTCAAATCCCCTAATATCGAGATAAACCGCAATAATTTATAGGGAATGTAAGTGTATTAATAATAATAATTAGCTTTAATATGCCAATAACATTTGAAGAAACTCTCACCTTTGGTAACGTGGTCTAAGGCGTTGAGCTCACAATAGACTTCATGACCGTTGCGGGTGCCAGTATAGTTTTGAATAATTATCATAATCCCTTCATTGGCGACCACGTGAACCTCTACCACCACGCAAATACCGGTACATTTCCTCTAAGCTCTACTTCCTCATCCCTATCCGTGTAACATGTGTGGCATGTTCCAAGTAGCTAAAACAACATTTAAAAGTAAACCTACCCCATCACCTAGAAAGATACACCACCCGTGTAGCCGTTCAACACGTCCGTGCTGCCTGCCTTCAATGCGCCGTCAAACCAGCGAGAGCTACAACGCTCAAGTTTAGGTATCGTGCCAGTGGCGTCACACCCAGAGACTAATGATGATGGTTGTAGATCACTCCAGTTGGTTCTGCGACCCTCTAGAACAACGCCGGAGTTTCCAGCGAGTCGACGCATGCGCCATGTCCCCCTCCTTTTCCTCATTCCATATTCTCTTACGTCATTTCAGTCCGTCTGGTTACTCATTATACCACCAGCTTCAGCTCAGGTAAGCAATGCTATCTGCGATATATGTGCTCTGTTTATTTTTTCAAAATTCTTTTTCTTCATAAATCTTATTATTTTTCTAAATTATCTTTTTGGAATTAAATATTGTATTAATTGTATGGCTGTGCCAATTCCGATACTCGATTCCTCAATACCCTCGATACCCATGGTATCGACTAGTATCGCAATAATCGATACTATACACTAAGAATCTCGATACCAATCTTCAGTATTCAACACGGCTGACTCCTCAAACGGTTGATTTTGAAAGTCAGTGGCTAGATATTATTTACTCGTAGTTTTTCTTTGTCCTATTATTCTGTTCGCTCAACTTTAAACTCAATAAAAACAAGCCATTCCTTTGCAGCTTATAATCACGGTCACGGTCGACACAAAGGCCGATTTTCATTTATCATAAGGTCGATTTTCCTCAGCGCTTTGGAAGAGAATGGTGAGCAAATTAATTGGCCAGCTCGCAGCTGCCTCGTATTTCGTCGCTAGACTATTATTATTCTAATTATTTTAAAATAATCCACATAAAATATTCATTTCTTTTTATAGACTTTAACTATTGTAAGCATCGTCACCGCCAATATAGCTTTTATTCTAAATATCTTTTCACTTAATAAAATTATTAAATTAATTTAATAGATATTGTGAAACGATGAGAAAGAAAAAAAAAATGACAAAAGTTAAAACATAAAAGCTTTTTAGTTTTTAAAAAAACTTCGAGTTAAAAATTTTCAAGATGTTTTTGAGTCCATCCGCAAAATATTACCATCAGTCATATCATTTATGACTTTCAAGGTTATTTCCGTTTCCGTATTCCATTCGCTTCACTTCGTACTTGAGATCGTTTTAAAAATGAAATAAACTGATACAAATTTTCTCTCTTTTTCTTTTTTTCTAATAATCTTTTCAAAATGAAACGTTTAAAAAGTGATGTGTGGCAGTATTTTGATTTATGTGAAAGGGATGTGGAATATGTTGTTTGTAAATTCTGTAAACGCAAAATTTCACGGGGTGGAAAGAAGCATACAACTTCCAACATGTCTAAAAATATAAAAATTCATGAAGCAAAAATGTATACATCCAAACTAGAGAAGATAGGGAATAATGAAAGTGACACAATCGATGTACTGGGGCCTGGTTCTGTCTTTGAAGTGAATTCCCAGAAGGCTGTGTGACCAAACTTAATTGAAAAGAAGCTCAATCTCAAGACCAAGACCATATTTCGACACATGGAAACAAATTAAATATGTTTCTTTTGACCTAGTTTCTATACTTAAAAAATGAGGATTTATTTAATTTCATGTTGAATGCTATCGAATAGGGTATCGAGTATCGAGTATTGAGAAAATGAATTGATAGTATCGAGTAAGGTATCGGAATCGATAAAAGTAGGTATCGGCCCACCACTAATTCATTATTTGTATATTCACTTGAAGCTTAAATCTTTCACCTTTGGACTTAAATATGTGGATAGCTATTAATAAATTCTCTTTGAGTTTAAATCTTTTCATAAATCATATTTGTGGAACTTAAATATACATTAATTGCTTGATCGCAATTAGGTGGTTAGTTTATATCATCAAATTGTTTGATCGCCACCAGGTGGTTAGTTTATGTCATAACATTTTTTCGATGGGCTCCTGCCATCATATTTGTCTCTTTGGGTCACTTTGATCTTATGAAGGTTATTTATTCGCTCACCTCCAGATGGCGTTGTTTGGTTGTTTAAAGGCCTATTTTGTAACCTGTACTCAGGCTGATAGTCATACACTTTCTAGTAATCTAACGTGTCTCATCACCACTAGATGGCCAGATAATATCTTATCGTGACTATTGAATGTAGGATTTTGATATCCCATTTATCTTGGTTGAGGTCAGTTTAATATGTTCTAGTTTATATTTATGTTAGGTCATCACGTGATGATCGGTTTATATTCCATCACATGTAAATAATTCGATGGGCTTGCCATCACATTTAACTACTTGAGGTATCTCTGACGAGTTAATGTTAATTTAGTTTGACCGTCACTAGATGACGTTGCTTGATTGCAGTAAAGCTATATTTACTAGTTTGTTCCCAGGGTTTTTGGCCCTTACCTTATTGTAATTTAACTTATTTCTAGGCACATTGGGGTCAATATATTGTTGATGATAACGTAACTGTCCTCGATGAGACCTGGCCTTATGTTAGGTGTAACTCTTGGGCCAGTAGGTAAAGCCAGCATCTGTTTGTTGTAAAACTAGTATTGTAACTTATCTATTGTTAATGTTATTTAGCGAGAATATTACTAGAATAATAATTTCAGATCCAAGTCTTTAATTACACAACCCTATTGTTCCCTTCAAGAAGCAGATTGAATGATCAATATACCTTATAATTTACATTTTGATTTATTGATTTCAAATCTTAACCTTAATTAGGCCGATGGCCACTCCCTTCATCTATACCTCTCTACCATTGCTTATTTGTACATATATATGCTTGTTATCTATATGTAATAAATGTTAATCTTGTTACCCAATGTCTATTATTTCTTTTTGGGAGTTTTAGGGAGGGTGGTGTCACCCGATTAGCAGGATAATAATGCATATAGCCCAGACACGATTGTGGGACTCCTCCCCAACATTCGATCATATTTGTGTTATTTTAGTCATGGTTCATAGCCTACAATCGAACCAGTGTCTTCAGAATGTTTAATGAACCTCCATATTTACCTGAATACGGGAACGAGTAAAACTTTTACTAGCGATGAATATTTTTTTTTAAAGAAAAGTTCAAATATTCAGACGTAAAATTGTTCAACAATTTNTATATATATATATAATTCTAATTTAAAAAATAGTTTTGTGCTAACTTGAGTATAAACTCTATTTCTTTCTTTCAAGATTTCAGAGCTTATTTTTACTCATCTTTATTCTACTTTATATTTCGAGTGTAAAGGTCTATTTTATTATTCAAACCATTTCTTGAAACTTTTATTTGAAGAATACAAAGAAGTTCTTTTAAAACTATAATATATACATGTTCTTCTTTTGTTCGGTCAACAAATTTAATATCTACAAGTTACCATCCATAACTCAATTTTTTCGTAAATCTATTTTACATTTTTTAAAGAAGCTTCAATATAATTTTTTTCATCAAAAAACATATTAAATGTTTAGATAACGCTTGAAATTTATATCACTCTCCAAAATATATTTTTAGTTACCATATTTTTTTCAACAGAATATATCAAATCATATCAATATTTCAACGAAATTCTAATTTGATAGTGAGTCTAATATAGTTCTTATTTTTGAAAGAAACTTCATTTAGAAATTTTTCTAATATGTCTAAATAATACAATTAATAATACAATATAACATGTATTTTAAACAAATATTTATAATATTTAGTCCAAAGACGTATCTTGTGTTATTTCGTTCATCTTTTGTTTGTTACGATGTAACTATACGCTTGGTTGGAAAAAAAGAATCAAATTAAAACAATACAAATGGTTGTTATTGAATTATTTAATTGCATTTTAATCATTAGATGACCTTGTATTGACCTCACAACATTACTAAAATAATATTGTCTTTGTGTGTGTGAATCCTACTCTATCAAAACTAGATTTTGTACTTACACAAATATATAAAATGTAACAGTTTGAAATTATTAAAATTTCTCAAACAAATCAAATAAAAATACATCAATCCTATTCTTTTAATGTTGGAGTAAATTATTCGTAAGACCCCTTCCTGGGTGTAGCTACGTTAAAATAATGGTTCTGATCATACAAATAATAGGTATTTTTGATGAAAATATGTGATAAAAAAAATGTAAACATTATTTGTCAGGTAAAATATTTCTTTATTAATAAGTTTTAAAGTTAATAGGTCCGATAGAAGTTAGTTCGTATTTAGTTATCTTGTCACTATAGACATTGTAGATTCTCTTTGTTAAATTACCACGAAGCATTCAGTTAAAACATTTATAAAGATTGACGTTTTACTTTATATCCCAATTGCTAATGTAGTATAAGTTCAAACTCATCTAGGTCCACCGCCTATTCAGTAGTTATTCCGGTAATTCTGCAATCCTTCCTCCAAATTATTATTTCAACAAGGCCATAGAGCTTTACTCCTTCTTCAGAAATAATCTTATGTGGTTTTAGTACGATATTTACTTATTTTATGTGATAATTTCAAGTATTAAAATATCTGTTTTTTAATTCATGGCTAAACAACACTGGATAAACCCTTTTTTTTCTGTTTGTATTCCATATCATTATTAGAATAGAAATAGAAACTAATTTTACTAAGTCAAGAAAGATGAAAGTGTTTTTTTTTATCAGCAGACGATAACATATGTAAATAAAGATTGGGGTGAGGAAGAAATAAATTGTGAATTAATAGAAACACATAATTATGTAAATATGAAAATATCCAGAATATATTATAATAAATAGAAAAAGAAATGATAATGGGATGTACATTTATTAACATAATTTGTCTATGCAGTGCTATATTTGAAATTATAGTGAGGTATCCGGGGTTCAAGACTTTTCTTTGTTATAGCCTCTGGTAAAATTTCTGATGTATTCTATTTTTTTTAATTTACGCTTTAGTTCAAAACAAAATAAAAATAATCTGCACATATGTGGTTTAGTGTTTTAATTTGTTAGACTCACACTAATTTAACACGATCGTGCTGTAGATTGGAAGGTAGTGGGGGGGGGGG
>CABFWB010005132.1:32434-49101 GCA_902151455.1 Timema bartmani
GGGGTGATGGGGGGGGCGTGTAGTGTAGAAATCCATCAACATCTCTGGTTTGGTTTTTTTTGACGGTCGCAATACTTTACCTTAAGTGTTCGATAAGTTAAAAACTATATATATTTGTGTTTAACTTGAAAATTATTGGCTATATAAAATATGCTTCAGATAAAATATTTGTTCTATAAATATACCTACAGGTTTTATATGGCAAGTAATTTAATATCTCAAATAGTACCGAACATTTGATAAAAATGAGAATTTACGCATCAGACCAGAACCCTGTAAGTCATTTTTCCGAAAAATTTAGAGTAGCCATTTTGTTGGTAATCTTGATTGATGCTTAGAAATGAGATTTAATAAAAATCGTTAGAGCCAATTTAAAATAAATCTATTTTATCTCTTTTTGGCTTATAGTAAACTACCCTTAATTTTAGGGTTAGATATCCAATTCCAAAAACCCCGTGGGGAGACCCTATGAAAACCCTAAATATTAAGTTTTAGCCCGGTCAGTAAAATTGTTTAGGCTCTACTCCAAGGTACAGACAGAGAGACGGCAATTCAAAAAACACTTTTTCGGATTCAAGGGGGTCATAAAACGTCAAAATTCATCAACATCTTGAGTTCAATTTTTTTGACAATCCCAATACTTTCTCTACCCGTAAGTTAGCTAGAAAGTAAAAGCGCTATGACATAATTGTAGGCTATGTACGTACTTTCTTATATAGTATATTATAATTTGGAACAAAATTTTCATAAATTGTTTATCAGTAAACTATTCTTTAATCTGTTTTCTTGAGTCATCCGGTATAGTACTCACCTCAGGACCCGATGATTATGGGTCCAAACACAGATGGGGTTGATGTATTTTCCTTGAGCGATACACATTCGTAGCACAACTTTCCTTGGATGGGAAGTAAAGCCATCGGTCCCACGTCGATTGTGGTATGTAAAAGAAACCTGAAAGTTACGTAAAAATACCGTCACCGGTAAAATTGGTTGGAATTTTTTCTCTCGCTCACAGAAATTGTCGTGAGCTGATATAATCAGTCGATTCAGTATTTGCACGTTAAATAACCCCAACTAAATAGTAAGTTTTCCTCAAAAAAACATAAAATTATTTTGACAATACTACGAAATATTCTTCAGAAATAAATTTCAAACAATATGATTATTTCTCAGGGATAACATTACTATACAATATTTTTCATCATGTAGAACACTCCACAAATATTCATTTGAACAAAATTATAAAAGCCATTATTGAAAAACTTAAAATATTCAAAAATCAGTCATCAGAAAACTACAATTGAGTTTAGGGCTTTAATAAAAAACACGATTTAGCCTTAAAGGTAAGACTTTATAGTATCAAAGTATTAAATTAGTCTAAACAGTTTATAATGTAGCAGCGTGGGACAGACAAACAGATAGACAGACATACAGACAAACAGATGGACAGACAGACAGACAGAATGACATGGGGATGAGTTCAGGATCACACAAAGCGTACATTTTCACGAACACAACACTTCATCGATATAAGAAAATATATTATTCACTTTTGTTTCTGTGATATTTTAGGCTTTATTTTCAGTTGTTTGAAATCAAAACTTTAATTTAAATATGATGCATTTTTAAAAATAAATATCATTATGTTCTATTCGCAGTAATGATAATAACTTATATTAATTTTTATTTTGATACAAAGATACATACACATTTTGGTTTAGGACTGAAACAATTTAATTTTCTCTAAATATAATAAATATTTATCAAAGTACTGTAAACTAAAACCACAATAAAGTTTTTCTAATCTTATTTAAATGTCTAAGTTAGTTTCTATGATTACAAATAATTATTCTGATGAAACATTAAAAACTAATTTAAATCGTCATAAAAAAATTGTTAAATTTAAAATTTAGATATAAAATAAAAACTCAAAATTATTTTTACATTTTATTATAATTTGTCTTTTATAAAATAATTTTTTTTTTTTCTTATAACAAACGTTTTCATTAGAATTAATTTATAAAAAGATTACTATCCCTTTTTGTTTGAACTTCTTGTGCTATAATTCTCAAAGTAAAAATCTTACGGCCACGTTTTTTTTTTCCAAAATGCTGCAAACATAGATTAAACAAATAATAATAAAAATAGAAAAATGTTTATTTTTGTCGTACTTGAGTGAGTTTCACACCTCATTTGCACGCGAGATAGAAGATCCTTTTGTTTGTGAACAAACTCAGTTCGCAAGGAAAAAATAAAATAAAATAGAATAGAAAAAAAAGTCCACTTTTCTAGAATAATAAGAGAAAAACTTTTTTTTAAATGGGGCTACCCCACTTTCCATTCAAGAATCGTTAATGTCGTTTACATTTTCATTTCGAACCCCCCTCGCTTTTACCCCACTTTCCCATCCTTTGTAAATATCTACGTTGAGTTGGTAACTGCTACCTTTATTATGCATACCGTGTTTTTTTTTTCTGCTGGTCTAGCCAATCTAAAACAGTTTCTGATCCTCCCGGAAAGATATCCACGTAATTTTAAATGTATTTTTTTTATTATTAAAGGTTTAAGTAGACATTTAAATGCAACGAATATTAATTAGTTTTTATTATGGAACATATAACTAAATATAACAATTTTTACTAACAGCAGATTGAATTTAAATACAATTTAAATCGCATGAAAAAAAAAGAGTATTTAAGTTGGTAATATCTTCATTAGGGCCTACTTACACCAATATTTGATAGAATTCAAATATTGTAATTTAACATAACTGTACAAAAAGAATTTAAAAGGAGCATGTAAATATATTAGTTTTACAAATTTTTGAATTTTATAAAATTAATTATTACAACTTATATTAACAATTTTTTTAAGCGTTTATCTATCTAAAAAAAATTTACAATTTCGTAGTCATTTTAACATTCACTTATAAATTGTGTCAGTTTTGCGGATTGTAGGAAATTGGGAAATAACTCATTACACAGGTTTTGAACTCATGGGCCGCATAAAATAAAATATTCCCCTAACTAGCGCTCAATCGTCTAGAAACGCTCCTCTAAGTTCACCCCTGTAGCGAAAGTGACGTCATGGCCACACCTGTCTAGGCTTGGACTAAGAATGTGTATGTTTACATATCCTATTGAATGGTACACACTCCAAGCTCTACGATATAATATCTTTGAATGATTATCACAGAATGTGACACTTAGCTTCTGGGACCACAACTTTAGTAAGTTTTGAAATATTCCTGTCTAAATAACTTTCACCCCTCATGTAAATTAAGATAATTGTAAGCCACTGGGATTCAAGTCAAAGTCTTGAAGAGCAGGTTGGAACTAAATTTGAAAACAAACCGAGTTAACCTTAAACGTGGTCGACACTTCTAGAACAAAGCCTTTATTCGAGTGTCTGGCCGGGACTCAAACCCAGAACGCTCCATAACAGATGTTATCCATATCTATAATACCCTCCCTCCCAACAGTGGCTAAGGGGAAGGTCTGGAGGTTCGGTTAAGTTTGACTTTTCACCACACCGCTGAGCCTGGAGGGTATGCAACTTGTTTGTGGCGGACAAAGCAGAGAGAGAGAGAGAGAGAGACTCGTGTTTACAGGTCGGCCGCACTCGTGCAGGCGTCGCGACGCGGCTAACTCGTCCCTAGGCTCTAATTTAGTTGAGCCGCTTCAGAAACTTCCAGGGTGAGACTCTCTCCCTCCCTTTTCCACTCCTTTTCCACCACCCCCGTCCACTACCACCCTCCACCCTCTAAATCCACCATCCACCCTCTACCTCCATCCTCCACCCTCCACCTCCACCCTTCACACTCCACCCTTCCATGTGTCAATCACATCCATAACCTACAGGATCTTGATATTTATATTTCTCGGCATTTTATCACCAATCCGGGCTATACGATTATGTACTAATTACGCTATTAATATTATGAATTAGGAAGGTTTAATATAGAGGAAGTGTAGCCGCATTTGCGTAGAAGAATATCAGAAAACTATTTTGGGAAACCACCCTCATTACACCCGGCTGAGATTCAAATCTCGCTGTCCCCGTAATCAGCAGTATACTTTATTACAAGAATAACTCCTTAGACGATGTGGCCACTGAAGCGGGCTGTACATATTTAAATACAATGATTGATTAGGGAGCAAAAATATAACATTTAGAGGAAATGTACCCACATATTCATTAAGAAGGAATGGACAACTATTTAGTAAACAAAAATCACCCTGAGTAGGCCCAGACCGGATTTGAATCCAGACCTTCTCGTCGCCAGTGTACCAGACATAAAAGCCACGTGGTATATCGATGGAGGTGAGGCTTGGTTCGACCCTGATTTGGGGTAGTGGAGATAATTAATCCCAAGCTTGGTTTATCCATCCTGTCTTCAGGTAAACGCGTGGAGTCGGGGCATTAAAATTCACTCTCCTCTTCCTGTTATATTTGTTTGGAAAGTTTTAAGTTTAAGATACCCAACACTGCCCCTAACATCGGTAAGATCGTTGTAGTATCGAGATCTTGTAGTCTCTGGTTTAAATCCCGGTAGGTAGTATGTGAGTAAAACTCCACTTGCGCCAAGTGTCGACAAACACCACACTTACCTGCAGCGGTGCTCACGGGGGCAAACACGTCAACCTCGTCTCTATTCTTGGAGGAGGAGGCTGGGTTTCGAATCTCTTAAAGGTATAATGAGGGTGTTATTTTCTAAGTGGTTTCTTCCTCTGCTTCAAAAGTAATTCGTGTGCATTACTCCTAAATTCTACCTTTCTTATACCAACAGCCATAAGCCTATTTATTAGGCTTTTAGCCCTGATGGAAAGTAGGGCGTGGTGTAAAAAAACACACTAGAATCCAAAATATATTATTCTGAAAATTGAAACCTGGACACGGGAGTCGAACCCAGGACCATTGGCGTACTAAGCCAAAGGTCCCGGGTTCGATTCACGTGTCCAGGTGTCATTTTTCAATTTTCAGAATGATATCTAGATGGAATAATCCTCCCTATAAGCATAAATAATAGCTTTGGCTATTTGATTCTAAAATATAATAGCTAACAGAATGCAAGCCATTTCAACACAAATTTCGAGGAGTGATCCAGCTCTGACAGGAAGCTATGTTTGAGGTTATCAGAATGGAGGGCAGCCCTATCGTCTTGGTACTCAACTCGGTCAACACCCGACAACCAATACGTCACGAGAAGTTCGGGCTCTTATCAAAACACCTTCATGGCACCGGTTCAGCGTTCACGACACAGAATTGCTGAAATTGCCTAGAACTGTAAAACATTTTTTTTAAAATAAAAACAATAGTTGAGAAATAACGTTAAGATAAATAAGGTGTGATAGTATGACAGCACTTGATGTATATTCTATGTTCTACCTGAGAAAATAAACAGTGAATTGAGACCAGTGAAAAATTTCTACCATATTTAAAAAATCACGCAATAATTAATCATAATTATTTTTAAATCATTCCCTCACCCCTAACTGAACCTAATTTTGCTGTTAATAAGTGAAATAAAGTAAAGCGCATTTCCTGGTCCGAGCTAGATCTTGTATCTAATATCCTGGTTAAACTTGTATCTAATATCCTGGTTAAACTTGTATCTAATATCCTGGTTAATATTGTATCTAATATCCTGGTTAAACTTGTATCTAATATCCTGGTTAAACTTTATCTAATATCCTGGTTAATTTTGTATCTAATATCCCAGTTAATCTTGTATCTAATATCCTGGTTAATATTGTATCTAATATCCTGGTTAATCTTGTATCTAATATCCTGGTTAATCTTGTATCTAATATCCTGGTTAAACTTGTATTTAATATGCCAGTTAATCCTGTATATAATATCCTGGTTAAACTTGTATCTAATATCCTGGTTAATCTTGTATATAATATCCTGGTTAATCTTGTATCTAATATCCTGGTTAATCTTGTATCTAATATCCTGGTTAATCTTGTATCTAATATCCATGGTTAATCTTGTATATAATATCCTGGTTAATCTTGTATCTAATATCCCGGTTAATCCTATCTCTAATATAACGATTAATCAGTTATGAGACAGCCTGTGAGAGGGACAGTAGCTGTGTTTCCCGTGTCATGTCCACCTAACTATGGTGTAGGAACACTTCTGTACGCACTGATTTGGTAACTTTCTATAACTCTACAAGAATGATCGAACATAACTTACATTATAGAAATACATAAATACTTTACGAAACAGTTGTAAACAAGGTATAGTAAACCACCCGGTTCATACCCAACTAAACAATATTTGAATAGGTCTACTCTAAGTTTTGTTTACTATTTATATTAATTTAGGCAACTGAATTTTTTAAATGGAAATGTTTTGAAATTTTAAACAAATGTTTGTAAAAGCTGTAATTCATCCAATGTTAAAAATATTCACGCATATAAATAGTTAACCCAAACATTAATGTGAACTTAAAATGTTATCCAGTGAATTTAAACATATATTTGTTCTATTCATACAAACTATTGTGAACACAGATTGTTTTGTTTTATTTTCAGTCCAGGCTTATTAAATGAAAACTCGAATAAACAGAGTCATTATGGTTTCTAAAAGGAGATTAACGCAGCATCCATTTCTAAAAAAGGAACAATAGCTCTGCACCTAGAGGCTGGATTTCCATTTGCTCGAATCCCGGCTGACTGGATTTCCCCAACCAGTCTTACATCTTCTATTGAAGTGAGTGCCTATCCATGATTTTATAATTATTTTTAATTTCTTATATATAAAAAGTCTCGTAAAATGTGAAATTGTTATTGCCTTTTTAATTCGAAATGATGGAAGTGTTAATTTCCACTAAATATAAAAAGTTTTTTTTTAATTCTGTCTGTCTGTACCCCAGGCTACAGATCACTCAAGTAGGCCCCCTCAAATTAAAATGTAGCCATAGTACTGTTTTCCACCAGAGTATGGCGTTTTGTGCCACAATCTCAGATCAGCTACGACTATTTTAGTTTCGAGGAAACCAAGTTAAGATTGGCCCTCCCTGTACCCAAAATTAAAATAAGTACTAAATAAAGCATATGCACTCACTTCTATTAAATACGTAGGACTGATTGGGGAAATAACTTCTCCCTGATATGACAGCTCACTGATATAATAGCTCCCTGATATGACAGTTCCCTGATATGATAGCTCCTTGATATGACAGCTCCTTGGTCTGACAGCTCCCGAAGCCATACTGTGAGGATAATTGAGTATAATAATATTCATTTGACCTCACTGGTCTTGAGGTAAAGTGCTCGCCTCAGCACCCGATGTTTTCTGGGTTCAAACCCAGCCCAGGTCGACGAATTGTTCTTGAGCGATAAAAATCCATGACACAACTTCCTTTGGAGGGAAAGTAAAGCTTTGTGTCCCATGTCAATTGTGCCGAATAAAATATCCCTGGAAGGTATGTGAAAATACATTTCCCGGCAAAATTGGTAGGCCCTTTCACTCTCGTTCATAGAAATTCTCATGTTCTGATATTAGTCTGTTCAGAAGGCTCGAGTTAAATACTTCAAATAAATGAAATAAAAAAATAACATTTAAATGTTATATGGTTATATCCTGGGGAGTCTTTTAATTTTGATTTCTGCCCTAAAATTAAGGGTAATTTACTGCTGAATTGTTAAAAAAATTAAAACTGTTCAAAAATGACTACAATGTTTTTTAAAATGGATTTCTGGGGATTATTTTAAATCACATGTAGCATTTCCTTGCTACAAGTCATGAGTAAAAAAGGACAAGTCAATATTACATCGTCAACACACTCAACCTATTTTCACTGTCCCGGATTAACGAAACAACACATCCAGTCTCGTCACCGTCACGCCACTAACTGCTGGCCCCGAGCAGAGAATCAAACTTCGGCCGCCAGAGGCCGCCACCTTGCTCAACGTCAACCGGCCTTTTCAACGACCAATTACAAGCGTCCAGTGCCGTCCAGTGTTCTTCTCGATAACGAAAGAATGTGCTCGTTACCATGCAGCTCCCCCCCTTTTTTTTGCGTGTTGACCTTGTGATCCGTCTTACGTGTTCGAGTAACGTATGCACCATATAAAAGACCGTTCATAATAGATAGACTTTACTCTTGGACTTTTGGAATTGGAAAGGTGAAGCTAAGACTTCGTAAATAATTAAAATGTAAGGATAAAATTGGTCTTTCGGCTTATTTAATTCTTTGTAAATCTTTTCTAAATTCCCTTTTGGCTCTTTAAATAATAATATGACTATCATCCTAGTTTTGATATTTGAACTTTTTGCGTAGTGAAGGGAACTTCGCGTTTAAATTATTTTGAAATGAATATGTAATAATAACGGACATTAACTATTTAATGTAATATTCTTTGTTTTGGGAAATACTTAAGAACATTTTCTTAGTGATATTTAAGGTCAGCTATGTCGTGAATATTGTAAATAAGAGGGAACGGCATATCTATAGGACATATGCAGAGGAAAATCTTTAAATAATGTAAATTTGCTATAACTATTTAAATTAATTGCTTATTTATCATCTAGTTATTAATTGTAAATAAGAGTAGGAATGTAGGGTTCTTTGACCATTTTGGTCCTTATTACCTTTTTTGTAAAAGTCGAATTAAAGTTGTGAATTGTTATAAAAGTATATGAGAATTACAAATTATCATAAAACTATAATTAGAGTATTAGGAGGGTATGGCCTGTGATATCAATTAAATTTTTTTTGTGTAAGCATAAAAAAAATAGACACTTTAAATAATGTTATTTTTTTTATTGTTTATATACAAGGCTGTCACGTATCCATTATAATGGAAAGCTCTTAAACACTACATTTTGTGGTCTTTAAATTTATAAGTGCAGTTCACCTTTGTTTATTTATACATTGATTAATATTCTCGATGTTCCAACGTTATATATGTTGTTACTAGTTAATATAAAGTTAAATAAAACAGACTTATGCCGTCCCAAAATTTTCCAAAATTAATTACTCACACTGCTCACTCCTATTATTCCCCCCTTTTTGAGTAACGGGTACACAATATTTGGGGGGAAAAAACATGGCGTTTTTGCCCTCTTTATGGAAAAATAATGATTGAATGATTTGGAAAATATTAGTATTTAATTAAATAATTTTGTAATCATTCCTAAATATTATTAAAATAAAAAAATATTTTTTTTAAATTTTTTAATAGTATCTTAAAACAGTTAAAATCTATATATTTGGGGTTTAACCTCCTTCAATCATATTTATTTGTTTGTTTTCAAGCATTTAGCTGTTTTTATTACAATCACTCTTTTTTTTTTTAAATAATTGTCCAGCAGAGGAAGTTTTCTTGTTAACAGCTCAAAAGTTGTACAAGAAAAATGGCTGATATAGGACGCGTTCTATTTCCTGAAATTGTATACAATAAGTTGTGCAAAGCAGATCTTGTACAAGTTTTGGTGTTCACACGACGCCATCTTCAGGCTGCAANCTTAAACTTTCAAATTTAAAACTTTGTCACGAGCATGTATTGTACGTTCGTGTCGTATTATTTATATTTTCTAGGAAACCCACCTAATTTAATTAGGTCTTGTGAAATATAAGCTCCTTGTAATTGTTTCTGAAGGCTAAAAAGAAAGCAACAATGCTGCAAATCAAATTTAACTTCCAACGGGTACATTTTCCCCGTCGAAAATGTATATTTTCCCATCGCTGGGTAGAAGCCGCTATTCTCATTATTTTCC
Source organism: Timema bartmani (assembly GCA_902151455.1). Taxonomy (NCBI): domain Eukaryota; kingdom Metazoa; phylum Arthropoda; class Insecta; order Phasmatodea; family Timematidae; genus Timema; species Timema bartmani. The sequence goes on from CABFWB010005132.1 coordinate 42,170, forward strand.
GTCGTCTTCTCAGAACAGATTCCATAACGGTATTATTGATGGATTTGGTGTGATATAAAAAAGTTTACTTTCTACATATATTCTTAAAACATTTTTTATAGGTAGATATAAAAAATAGATGAGACAACATATTTTTGGCCATAATGACGTAAAAGAACGCGTTCTAAAAACAACTTGATGTTTTCATTTTCATAGAAGAATCTGACTTCATTTTAAACGAAAATAAATTGTGAAAGGAAATATGAAAAAGCAGAAGATAAATATCCACCGTAAAAACAAAATATACAGGTGGTAAGGTAGTCCAGGAATTTAGCTTATACATCGCGGAAAAAATAAATGAAAATAGTTATTTAAAAATAAATGGATTTTAAATTACTGCACAGTGAAGGGAAAAGATTTGATCTGTAAAAAACAACAACTCAGATTTAGGTGTATTTTATAATGAAAAGTTTTTGTATGGGTTCAGATATTCTCGATCCTCTTTGATACATTTTTGTATGATATTAAGGGATAATTTATAAACTAAAAAACATATTTTTAATCTTTCTCTGAGCCTCGTTTGAAAGTTTTGACTAAGCACAAAAACCCATAGGCAATTTATTTATAAAATGATTTTATTTTTAAATATTGTTATAGTAAGAAAATAAAGAATTCGCTACCAAATAATGTGTATTTTAATCCAATTAAAACGTATTCAAAGCACCGGTTTTAGAATCTATTGCAATAATTATGGTGTTGTGATGATTTACATAAGTAAATGTGCATATTATTTCGTACCTTGAATGTTTCAAACTAGATCATTATTAAAATTAATATTCCTTGGTAAAATTTAATCTATATTTACACATTCATTTACCTTAGTTGTTAAGTAACATGCTTAAAGTAAGTGAATTAATATTACCCGTTCATTGAAATTTGTAAAAATAATAGCAAAATATAAACGTTATTTATTTTTAAACAAAGATATGATAATATTAGTCCTATGAATAAAACTCGCACCGAAGTTCACATAGAAAAAAGGCGTCAACCTCGTTAAGTATGGTTTACTTGTAACGTTATGGTCAGGGTTCAAATTTGTGTGTTTAGGTGTACTAATATGTTTTACCATTGTGGTTTTGTGTTTTCCTTTTACTCAAATACGTGTGCACTTTATATCAATTATACCTCCCTCATACCTATCTGATTAGTGTAAATATGTAGATAGTTTGGACGGGTAGTAAGATGGGGTACAGAAAATAGTAAAATAAATATCAAAACCATTTAATTATTCCTTCGATTTGGAATCAGTATTTCGTCAGTTTTTTTTTGGGTATTACTCTATGGGTTTTTAAAAACAATTATAGCCTTCTTCGGTGGTCACATGGTCTAAGGTGCTACTCTCACAGTAGACTAGACTGCCAATGACAGAGAGATTCAGGTTCAAATCTCAATTGGGTGTACTAGGGATGGTTATTTCCAAAATTGTTTTCCACTCTCTCTTCACTCAAATGTGAGTACACTTCCTATAAATGTAACTTTCCTAACCCTTAAAAACCACTAGCGTAATTAGTAAACAAGCTTATGAAGCCACGCTAAAAAAAAGTAGTTACGCTTCTCTTTCTAAGATACGAGGGCCGGACTTGGCAATGTCAATGTTTTCACGATGGTTAGTACTTGTACTTGATGACGTAGGGAGCACACTCCTGTTTTAAACATTCATAGAGGAGGGGGAAGCTACCAGCAACCAGATTATTACCTACATCCAAGAGCACCGCGGATGTTTGTACATCCACAATAGGAGCTATAAAAGCACAATGCCTAATGCCAGACAAAGATTAAAATTAGGATTACAACTCTAGGTTTTAACACGGATGAAACTTTCGGAACAAATTAATGTTTTACATGATATTTTTTTTAAAACTTTTTAATGGGAGGTAAAATAATATTCGAACAATCACACAGACAAATAAATGGCACAACCAAATCGTATACACAAGCTTATTATAGATTATAACAACGTTTACAAAAATAATTTAATTAGTAGATACTCTTAAATGGATTTTTTTAATAGATAAACGAACACACATTCTTATTTATCATATAACAACTACTCAGTTATCTATTTAACACAACGTTAGATACATTTATTCAAGGTTTCAAATTAATAAAAACCAATTCATACTAAACAATCCTTAAACGAACTTTTCCCTCCAAAACAAGAATACAGTGTTATTTGTCATGTCAAACACTTCACTTGTATGTCCATAAAACATATAAATTTTGAAGTAGATCCATTAAACGGTATCGGGTGTAGACTCAAGTACAGACAGGTAGATATACAGATATATACGAGGATGTACAGAATTTTGTTTAGAGGCACGTTTAAAGTTTTGAAGTAAGAAAATTTTTCAGCTAAAAGAATATCTCTCTATGAGAAAGTAAGCATACAAAATATTAAAACATACACAAGCCAATTTGATAAGCTCTTTCACTTATTTAAAAATTGGTTGAATTAGGATTTGTTTAAATGGTTTAATATTTTATGCTAATTATTTTAATTGATAGGTATTTTACATGTCTCTTCAAAGCACATAACTTTCATATAATATGAATTACAAAATGACTAGTGTTAATACAGTAACACTTTATACTTAACACCATAATATAAAGTAAGACATTTATTACATAAATAAACGTTCAGACTTTGCTTGGGATATAACCAGGAACTTTGACATACGGGTTCTTAAGACACGTCTGGTTCTAGCTGTATTACCTACATAAGTTAGATGTTATTTGTGGGGTGGGACGGGCTCTTAAGACGTCTGATTCTAGCTATATTACCTACCTAAGTTAGGTGTTATCTGTGGGGTGAGATGGGCTCTTAAGACGTCTGGTTCTAGCTATATTACCTACCTAAAGTTAGGTGTTATCTGTTGGGTGAGGCGGGCTCTTAAAGCGTCTGGTTCTAGCTGTATTTCCTACCTAAGTTAGGTGTTATCTGTGGGTTTAGACGGGCTCTTGAAGCGTCTGGTTCTAGCTGTATTACCTACCTAAGTTAGGTGTTATCTGAGGGGTGAGACGAGCTATTAACAGAAAAATACCCTTTTACTAACTGTCTCATACATTAATCATTAAATATTTAATGTGGTGCACCAACAACTCCCCTACTGACCACTCATACACGAGTAATTGCAGAGAAAGTGTAACATATGGAGCGTGTTCTATAATTGATATGTATGAATGTGTTTTAGTATCATTCCATGTAACGTCAACATGTGAAACATTGAACACGTCATTGTCAGAGCTTGTCGAAACATTAAATGCACGGATCTAAATATGAGGGAAGCTGATAAGGCTATTCCACCCTCCATTCGTGAGTGTAGGAACTAATTAATATTATTTTAATGAAACGTAGTTCCACACAATTCTCCTACGACATCATTTTGATAACGACATCATCATGTCAACGTTAACACTACACACATTTGATACACATTTCTAGTAAGGATGAGAATAGATGTGTTGTAAACATGTGTGCGGTCAAGTTTCAGGAAGATAGATAGATTCAAGTAAATATATTCTATTCCCACATGTAACCGAGCAATAAATGCAGCTCAATGTTTTTTTACATCTCAAGAGTGCTATCACCACATGTCAATGTTGTCCTTTCTTGTAAGAAACCTGTAAAATGAAGGTCAATGCTTATTTTACATTTTAATGACACAATAGTGTCAGGTGAATGCTTATTTTTTATTTCAAGCAAACTATAGACTCTAGCGAGTGCTTATTCTCAATTTAAGCACACTATAAAGCCAGATGATTGCTTATTCTCCATTTTAATCATACTATAGATACATGCAAGTGCTTATTCTCCATTTTAAGCACACTATAAAGCCAGGTGTTTGCTTATTCTCAATTTAAACACATTATAAAGCCAGGTGATTGCGTATTCTCCATTTTAAACACATTATAAAGCTAGGTGATTGCTTATTCTCCATTTTAAGTACATTAAAGAATCAGATAAGGGCTTATTCTCTGTTTTAAATACATTATATAATCTGGTAAGTGCTTATTCTCCATTTTAAGCATACTATAAAATCAGGCGAATGCTTGTTTGTTGATTTCTGCGCTCAAATCATGAATTAGGTTAAAAGAGTTTGTTTTATCCTAAATATTTTCTACTTTTTCTTCACGCAACTGCCCAATGTATATAAAGAAAATTACCTTAAATTCTTAACTTGCCCTTTTAAATATATATAAATTGTGGGCCTATTACTCGACTTAGTATGAACTTAAGAACACTAAGTTTTTAAGATAACAGTAAGCCAAACTTCTGAACAAGGAAGGATTTTTAAACTCGTTTTTCCATTAACTAGAGAAAGACAGCGAACAGTTTCCAAATGTTACAAAATAATATCTTTTCCCTTCACTAAGCTGCTAAGTGCTAGAAGAAAATAAAAGCTAAATTTTAATTTTTAAATATTATTTTGCACTTTTTTTTTCAGTTTTCTGTCATTATTGCGTTTCCAGTATTCTTGTATTTCCCCTTAAGAATCCCTCATTATTCCCGAAGACGCCTTTTTCACTTCTTCATCCAACCACTCATTCCAACGTTTTATTTTTCCCCTTTTTTTTTTGTGACTCTTTTTCGTTTATCTGGATTTACAAATGAAATGCTTCTCGCAAACGGTTGAAACAGGGGTGACCAAAATAACAGGTTGGACATAAACATCATCTACATACATCCGTAGCAGTGGTCACGCTGTCTAAAGCGTCAAGTCAATGTACTTGACTGTCGGTGACCGGTATGTCGAGGTTCGAATATCAGATGAGCTCATGTTTTTGTTTTTTTCAAATGAAATCCATCACGGTGTTTTCTCCCTTACTCTCTACGTTAATGCGATTGCAACTAATCTAAAACTGGCCTACTCATCCTAACACATTAGATTAAGTCACTAGTAGCCTTAGTGTTTAATGTACTGATGATAAAATGTGAAACAAATCAAGGTTATTTCCTTATCAATGAAATATTTAATTTTTTATAATATTTATCTATCAGTCGAGCTATCTGATGGTCAGTGCGCTTGGATCTGGAGAGGCTCGTGTTTGAATCCCGGAGGGTGATTTTGACTATTTGTGATCTTTCTTCTCATATTTGAGAGAGGGATTATCATCCTAACGGTCCTGTATTAGCTGTGGATATAGGCTGATCATCATGGGAAGAACCTTATTTAGAGGATTTACAGAATACATCTAGAGCAGCCAACGATGTTCAGAACATTGGCACCACCTGCCAAATTGGATAGGTTCCAAACGCACGGCTTAGCGTATGAATACTTGGAAATAGATTTTATAGCTTTATGAGTCATAGGTAAGGTACTTCCCATGGCTATCCGTTTTTCTTTCTCTTTCTACACATACACACACACACACACACACGCATGTAAATAATCCAAAACCTGTAACGTATTCCCAATGATGCTCTACAACTGAACTACCCAGGTTCATAGCAAGCTCAGCGTCAATTTTTCTAACCTTGAGTCACTAGTCTATATGGCTGTGTGAGATCCCAAGCATATAAAGACAGGGGTTTCACATGTTTTAAAATGAGGTTAGTAATATTATTAATTAGTTTATTTCAATGCTCTCACTTGGTATATCCACTTCTTGGACTGATTTAAATAATGAAAAAGGAGTTCTTGTTTTTATTTTCAAAGATAAGCAAGAAAGAACATTATTTTGGTCCAATATTACTATTTAAGGGATCGCCATATTACACGAAGTCTATCAAACTATTGGAGTGAGTGTTCAGTGCTAGGTAGGGCTACTACTATCTTAATTTAGTTTGTAGGTCATGTGTTGATAGACTATTGCCTTTATAAATTACACATTAAATACAAGAAATGTATTTTTTTTATCTCTCCTAAATGTTAAGGTAGACGCCCGGAGGAAAAAGGCAGAGTAAAATATATTTTGATAGAACGGGGGTGTTAGGGGTGAAGGGGTGGTTTGGGGATGAAACAGTTTAAACACTGTAATGAGGAGACTTGGACACCCTTTACAAAGATCAAACAAAAAAAACACTTTCAGAGATGGCATCAAAGTAAAGTTAAATCTGTGGAATTATAAACGAAGCAAATGTACGAAAGAGGGAAATAGTCTAATAAAAAAAAAGCACACGACATAAATAAATAAAGGATGGGCGGAAAGAAACATCAAACATAAAGGGATGAATGAAAATAAAAATAAAAAGTGTATCTCACCTCATTTATTTAACATTTACCTCGCAACGGTGTGAATATATTGATTAAGGCGTTAACATCATCTGGTCTCGTTTTCCGAGTTCGAATTCAAGGTTGGGTTTAACTGAGGGTCCCTCCCCAAAAACGTATTTTTCCCTATTTCTCCATGCAAATAGGATACATTTGTTCTCAAACTCTACCTAACTGATACCTGACTCATTAATGTGAACATATATATATATACCCTGGATGGGTGGTAAGACGTGTCTCAAGAAGTAAAGAGCTATTTCATTTATCTCTGCCTAATAAAACCAGCTGTATCCAACCTAACCAAGTGTTTATAGCATGATTCTGGTAGGAAGAACCTTTAACAAAATAAAAACAGATTTGATTGATAAAATTTTACTATATTATTATTGTTATTTTATAGGTATTCATAATATCTATCTAAAGTGACATCTGCAGATCACATGACTTGATGTATGAATATATGGAAGTAGATCTAGAAGCTTTTCTGGCTGGCCTATGAAAATGGAACACTCTGTATAAGAAACGATCAATAAATGTTCATTCTGTCCCACGCAACAAACTAGATGTGAATAAAGCGTCACCGAAAGAAATCGGAAAGAAGCCGGAATTTTAAAATTTAAAGTTATCCACCACGTACAGTCATTAAACAAAAAACATTTCTCCCAAACAGTACTGGGTGCT
>CABFWB010005133.1:0-28375 GCA_902151455.1 Timema bartmani
AATGTTCTATCTAAACAATTTCTACTCCAGTATCATCAAGATGAGTGTGCTGGCTAACCCTCTAAATTTAAATTAGATAAAAAATGTATAATAGCAAATATTTTATTTCATCCTATTTTTTGAGTGCCATTTAAAAAAACTAGCTATGGCAAGACCACTCTGTTGAAATATTTTAACATAGTACCTATATAATACAATACTAAACATATTAATAAATAAATGCTTGGTTGTTCATACAAACATATGTGATACATACCTCTCCTTTGATGGAGTTTGCAAATACTTTGGCTAACTCATTATCACAGATTTCCACAGATATAGAAGGAAATTGATCATCCTCTACGAGCTGCGCTATAATATCCTTTAGATCAGCAGCTATCATGAGGGCATCTCTGGCCTCACCCCCCACACATATAACATGGGGCTTCTTCTGACTGATAAACATTCGCAGTGCTAACAAGTCTGCCTCCTGGTCATTCAAAACAAACGTAAGATATAGATTAAATAGTTACTAGCTGTTAAAATAGAATTGGGAACAAAAGAAAAGGTCAAAATAATTACCAGTGTGTATTTTTGTAGGGGTATGAAAAGTATACCTTTTTCAATTCGATCAAAATCAAATCGAGTATATGAAATATTCTCAAAGCCGAAGTGAAGTTTGAATATTTTTTGTTAGGTGTTTTAAGTAAAATGAATTATTGTCTAATGGCTTGGAAATGTATAGTAAGATAGTGGACACTGTTCAATAATGTAAAGTGATAGTGAAGGAAGCCAACTAACCTTCTGTAGCTTTTCCTCCTCCCTGAAAGAATTTTTCCTCTTGAGTACGTGTGGTAAACGAAGGTGATCTGTAACATCCCCATCGGGACCTACTATACAGGCAAAGGCTGCCTGTGAATAGTCGGGAACAAAGGCAAGACCCATGACACGCAAGCCCTTACTAGTGTCCCACTCTTCATCGTCTTCTTCTGTGAACTCTACAGTATATGGAGCCACCTGATGAGGAAAACCTTTGTTTAGAAATAAATAGTATGAATTCCGTTATCCAATGAATAAACGAATATACAAAAACTACTCAAATCATAAGGAGATTATATTATTAGTCACATAATTTTGTGATTTGCAAATGTTAAGTCACGAGGTTCAAACTTGATGATTAAAAATACTTCCAATGGCTAGAAATAATTTGTTTGCCACATGATTTTAGGGAATAATTGCTAAGCGTTTATACACATAATTCTGTGTAAAAATGTGAAACAGGTAAGAAAATCAACATTGAATATTAGAAAAATGATTATTCTCCTTTTAAGACAAGCCTAAATGATTGCTGTATTATGAGTCATAAACAAAATGTAGTTTTATTAAAATAGATCAAACAGAGAAAACTAATCTAAACATATAAATACAAATTTAAAAATATTATTGTACAGCATAATTTTATATTATATTTGTTAGCTTTGGAGATTTGTGGAATTGATGAAATTGCAACCTTATATAATTTTTTTAAAATTTAGCATTGCGTCTTACTACCCGTTCGAGTTATACGCTTAAGTACTAATTAAGCTAATGGGTTAGGAAATGAAAAGGTTGAATTTAGAAGAAGTGAACCTGCATTTGTATGGAGGAAGAATAGAAAACTATTTAGGAAAAACCACCCCCAGTTCACCCGATTGAGATTCTAACTTCGATCTCCCCGTCCTCGGCAGTCGAGCTTAACACAAAACTAGCGCGTTAGCTAATTACACCACCAAGGCGGGTTCTACAATTATTAGAATTGTTTTTATTTGACAAAATTTAATTTGTTTTCGCACACACATGAGACTATGTATTTAATTAAGCTCAGTCCCTCACCTAGAGTTGACTCAGTTGGTAGTGTGTCTGTCTAGTGAGCTGAGAGCCCTGGGTCACAGATCCCAACCTTACGGAAGTTTTGCTGTGCTACTTGAGCCAGGCTGAGTCCATCAACACTGGGGTTCGCTAGTGTCAATGCTCGATGATAAAAGCACTTCCAAATGTGCAGTTGTTAAATGACCCTTTTTTAACATGTTAGTTATAAAGGGACCAGTGTAATCATAATGTCCAGTCTGTTATGCTTTGTGAGGTATGATTGTGTAAAGAGAGGGTTGTGTCAATACCTGAATCTAGCTTTGTGGAAGCCGGCCAATTAGCTCGAAAAGGATATTTATCTACTATTCTCTAGTGAAACAACGTTTAAAATGAGCTTTTTTTTTTAATGTACCTTAATGGCACCTAGCAATACCTGTGTTAAAGGACTCAAGATCTCCCAAGGAGCAGTGATTTGAACCTAAAGGCTGTGGGTCTGGTGTATCCTTGTCCGTGCCCTGAGTCAATTCCCAAAATGTTATAACTAGTGAAATTAGGCTTTCGACTTTTATAGTGATAAATAAACAGTCAGGGAGTTGGATGGTGTGTCTGTTTTAGTTTTAAGTTAGTGTTAGTCAGTCATTTCAGAGAGTTCATTTTAAATACCTCATATAAAAACATATTAAATGCAGATAAGTTATTTTAACAAATACTAGAGGTGTGCGAAGTCCACTTTTTCAATTCGAAGTGAACTTGAATATAGTATATGAAATATTCTCGAAACCGAATCAAAGTATGAATATTTTCTTTAAGTTGTTTTATGCTTGAAAAAATATTATATTGTGGCTTAAAGCACTAAGATTATTTGGAAAATATTTTATTGCACCATTGTTTGTAATAGTTTGTATTAATTTGACAAATCAAGCTATTAGCACAATTTACAATTAAATTACTTCAGTTTTTTTTTCATATGAATATTAATGTATAGTGTATAAAACAGCTTAGAATAGCTATAATTGAACATAATTTGAGTATTTTAGCTGTCAATATTTTTATGGTTGAAGCTTCGAAGCCGGAATTCGTTTTGAAGCGAAGTTGAATTTGATGTTAATTTCGAAGCCAAGTCGAAGTTTCGAAGCTTCGCACACCCCTAGCAAATACTAAACAATGGGGAAAGGGAAGCACAAAAATTTGATCTTAAGATTTCTATAATTTATTTTCTAAACTTAAACCTATCTTGGAAGACATTCCAACCTTAAGCCAATTGTAGAGCTTCCTGCAACACATTTTGAGAACAGACTCCCGAGCTTCAGTAAGTAAATTGGTTTTTAGCTCCTTTCTGAGGTCGGGGAGCAGAAAACGGGTCAAAGCGAGTTCTACAATTTCTCCTCGTAGGTTGTTCCATTCCTGGACGTTCTTACTAAACTCATCCTGAAATAAATTAAATTGACAATAATAGTAACCAAACAGAAATAGGCCTAGTTAAGAATGAATGGTAGTTTTTCACATCAGTGTTTACTTATTGTTATATTTTTCTGTGCTCTTCATCTCCCTAGTTTAATCACAACCCATCATTATTAATCTTAGGGAGTGACAGTAATCTAAAAATCTGAGTGTGCGATTACTTGAACAAAATTCAAGTCAAGTTTTACTAGTTGTTCAAACTCTATTCAAAAACATTTTCTAAAACTCAAATTTTCAATTCTATTAAAAAATATTGAACTCGTTAATTTAATTCAATTTTAAGATAGTATTCAACAAGAAATAGTTATGATATAAATATTGATATATATTACTCAAACTTTGTAGTATAGATTTTGATCTATTATACTCAAGCTAATAAAATTTATTCTTTCATTCAAACTTGATTTAAAATTCTACTTAAAGTGAAAAATGCCTATTCGCACAGCCTTAAAAAAGTTTATTACATTGACATTTTTGGAAAACAAATTAATAGAGGATACACAAATAAGCATTAATAGAAACGATTCATTTAATTAAAGGAGAAAATAAGAGCAAGGCCTACATAGTTACCAGAAAACTGTAGGTCTCAACTTAATAACTAAAACACAACAAATAATTATGTAATTTTTGGGGAACATCAGTCCCTTCTACATAATCTTTCACCATTTAGTTTCTCTTTTCTGTACATTTCCCTTATTTATATATTTTTTTAAACAATCTTTTCTATTTTAAACTAAAGAAGGAAACTGATGTACCCTGAAAATTACTTAATTATGGGTTTTGTTGGGTTTTAATTCTGACTTTAGAGGCCTACAATTTTATGGTAAAACCCGACACCTTAGCTCAGTTGGTAACGTGTCTGTCTACTGAGCTAAGTGTCCCGGGTTCGATTATCAGCATGGCTGAAATATATCACTGGTAAATTGTGGATTTAGCTTCTCACAGTGATGAATTAACGCCCAGGGACTGAATGTTGTGCCTGTCCTAGTTAAATTACAGGGCATTTGAAGCTACGGCAGGCCTATCAAGCCGGTAGGGGAAAATATATGACTTGAATAAGAAAATGATCCAAGTCACAGGCCGAAAAGAGTTATGGATGCAAAAAAAAAAAGTGTTCTGTAAAGTGTGTAGGTCTTACCCTTCTATCCTCCTTTCAATGCTTAATTTAATACAGTCGTTTGTCACAATTTTTCAATTGATTCATATATTTAATTTGTTTTATAGAATCTAAAATTATTCAATGTGATTTCTTAGATACATGCTGGCTAAACACAATGAAAAGGTACCATCAAGTTATGGAATAAATATGATAGGCCTATATTCAGTTAATTACATATTATATTTGCTTAATGCACTTTATTTAATAAAATCCATTCAAAAGCTTTATTATAAATTATACCACTTACAAAAAAAGAGACTATTTTTATTTTAGCATCTTACTACCTGTTCAGGCTTTACGATTTTGTACTAGTTACACTTGTGGTTTTAGGGATTAGTGGAGTTATATTTATAGGAAGCGCACCCGCATTTTCACAGAGTGAGAGTAGAAAAACATTGTGGAAAAACCACCCTCAGTACGCCCAAATGTGTTTCAAACCTCAATCTCCTTGTTCTCAGAAGTCTAGTCTACTGCGAGAGTAGCACGTTAGACCATGTGGCCACTGAAGCGGGTTTATTTTAATCAAAATGGTGATATTTTGACTAAGAAAAATATTAGTATTAGTTCAGGTACTAGGTAAAAGTTATTTTACTGATATGCCACAGAAGTGAAATATACCCTGTAATAAAGATTCTTGACTTCATCTGCATAAGATTGCGATGTCATCAGACCTTCAATCATCTCACTGATTGTAATTGTAAGTAGTTTATCTTCCTCGGCCATGACCAGTTTCAAGAACTGGTCACCGACAAAGTCGCGAACTGGTTTGTTCTTCAAATACTTCATACTAAAAAAACAAAAACAAATTAAAAGGCTATGATAAATTATATTTAATAGTGTTAACATTTCTTCCGTTAATTGCTTACTTAAATAAAAATGTGGATGGATAAATTTGCAATTTTTCCCTTTTTAATATATCTTCACAGCTTTATCCAAACAAAACTGACTGAAAAAACTATGGCTGAGCTATGTCAATCTCCAATTATGTTTAAGCTCAAGGACTGCATTGCTGCATGAAAAGAAGTCTAGTGAATATTTTTGATTTTTGTTAAAGACACCTACTTTTTGTGAGCTTCTTCCCATTTAAAGTGGTCATATTGGCATATTTTTAAGTTTACAAAATTAAACAACAAATATACATATATATATATATTATATGTATATATATGTTATATATATATGTGAAATTCCAGGTTTTCAAACAAAATTTGTGTTTATTATGCACTTGTTTATGTAAGTAACTGTTGTTGTAAGCATTCATGTTGACTTTAAAATTGTTTCTTAATTTGATTGCAGTGGCGGAAATTTCAGTATAATGATAAGCATAAATGTTTACATACATTATCGACTAATTGATAAATCAAAAGATGTCCTTTGCAAAAATCAATCATCATTTTCATCACATCATTTGGATAAAAGAGAAACAAGGAAAGTGGAGGCCATGAGAATGAAGATGTAAGGTCTAGAGTTGAGGTCCATGAGATGATATAGGAAGCTAGGATAGGATGAGATGGTATGGACACGTAATGAGGATGGAAGGGGAGAGGATTCCAACAAGCTTAATGGATATGAAGTATGTAGGGAAGAGACCACAATGAAGACCAAGGAAGAGATGGGAGGAACAGATAGCAGCAAGTGTGTAAGTGAGAGGAGAGTGGGAGAGAGTGCAGGAGGAAGAATGGAGGAAGGACAGAGGGAGATAGAGGAATTTTACTAAACAGACCCGACCACAGGCTGGAAACTGTTCATCATGATGTTGATTTTCATCACATCAACATACGCTAAATTTAAATAAATACATTGACCTAACAACCTGTCTGGTCTATTATTAATGTAGAATAATAATATATATATATATATATATATACACACACACACACATATACACACACTAGAGATGTCACGATAGCTGTTTTTTTTAGATTCCGATTCTTAAGTTCAACATCAATTCTGATTCTTGAACATTTCCTTTTCCATTATCTTTCCAAAAATTATTGCATAGAAAATCTGACGTGCCTGATATCCTACTCCCCACTTAAACGAAACTTGGACTCAATCATTACAACACATTGGCAGCAATGTAAAGTGTGAACTGTGTTCTTCTTTTTATTGTAAAAGCCATATTGTGTTCATTCCTTTTATATGTTTCTATACACCTTTCCTGTACCTTCTTCCAAATATAACACATGTCGTTTGAAACTTTAATCTCACAATCTTATAGATATGTATTAAACACAATAAAATTCTTCAAAACTGAGAATCAAAACCAAGAATTCAAATAAACTCAAAATTAATACAATAAAATGAGGATTTTATAACGGAAAGAAGAACACATTTCATATGTTACAAATATTTTAAGTGGGCCGCTATAACTGATCCTATAAACGTTAGCTCATCAGAAATTAGTGATGAAGTTTTGACAATCTAGTGAATTAAAATAAATATAACAATTTTTTGCTTCATTTTTATAAACTATGTTTATTTTTGTTAAACTTGTCTTATTCAAAGAGCTAAATAAACCATACAAAACTGAAAAGCGACAAAGAATATAATTACAGGAGAGTAGCCATTTTAATTTGATATGAATATTGTAATTTTCGATATACACAATGTGATATATTAATTAATGATATATATATCAATATATTACAGAAAATTGCCATCCCTAGTCTAAATATTGTATATTGATTGTTTGTTTAGAATCGAGTGATATATTCTGACAGTCTCACTTAACTATTACTTTTAAAAAAATGTTGTCAAAGTTGTTAAGTTTTTTACTTTTTGTTTCTGTCAATGTCAGGGTCGTATTATATTCGAGGGCTTACTATATTTGGACTATTTTGGTATATTTACAATTTGCTGGTAATTGAGTGAAACGGCAACTAAACTAATATGAGAGATAATAAACTATCACATATTTTGTAAGTTGCCGTTTTGTTAGTTGCCAGTTTTATTGAGAGCTAAAAATCGAAGAAGCGAGAACCATAATATTAAGATCAATTCTCAATTCTTTCGATAACAGTAAGAATCTAGGGCATCGAGTTTGACATCCCTAATATATACAGTGGGAACCAATTAATGTGATTGCATTAGGACTGAGAGAAATTGATAACAATAGCCGATTGATAATAATAAATGATGGCACATTAAATACAGTTGCTTTGTTATAAACGATAACAAGAAGAAACTACAGTATTAATTCGACCAAGTTTTTCCTTAATTTGTGTATGTTAAGAAAAATTACATATGAATATGTTCTGTATAAACTTTTACTGTATTTACATCATAAAAAAATACGAGAGAAATTACATTAAAGTAGCCTACATACATTTTTACGTTTAAAAAAATACTAAACATAACAAAAGTGCTTTATCTGATAAATTGAGGTTATATTTGAATGAGCCACAGGGAGAGGGAGTTGTGTAGATTATGAATCATGCATTCTTTATCTCTGACAGCATATGTACAACGAAAAGGCACATTCCGTCCATCACACTCACACGGTAACAGCCTATTAACGTACATTCAAAAGGCTGCGTTTTTGTATCACAGTAGACATGATAAAAGAGTGAGGTTATGGGGATTTTCTAAAGTTAATCTTTTATAAATGTTTATGTTGGCAGCCCGAAATTACCAAGAAACAATAACAATTACCGAAGCTTTGATTACAATTAGAGATGGGCCCATCGAATCTTCGAATCCACCGAATCATGACAAGTATTTGACACTGATCTCTATATTATAACGGATGGACATAAGCATATGTATTGCCAAGGTCCAAAGTGTGACGCCCAAGTTTATCGTCTGCTACATTGTGGGGGGAATGATTTAAAAGTTTATTTCAATGTTCTTATGCGAAAATATGTCTCTGATGAATAAAAGTGTTATTGTTTGAAAATAGTGAAGTATTATACCATACTTGCCTGAAGAATCATTTACATTAAAGGATCTACAATTCAGTTTTACAGGTAATACTGTATAAATACGAATAAAATCTTTAATATATTTAAATATGTAGTTATCATCCATGTTGTTTACACGCTGCCAAGACTCCACTTATATTTAAAGTTGGCTATTAGCTTGTATATTGGTTTCAGAAACCATATTACATTGAAAGTTGGATAAATAATGAATAATATATCTTAAAACTTGATTAAATTTGTTTGACTGACAATTTTGTGTAGTTGCCATACATTCAAACTTTTGTGTCATAACTGTATTTTAATATTTATTTAAATACTGAAAATTATAATGATTTAACCATATTATAGTATAGTATAGTATAGTATAGTATAGTATAGTATATCGCGTCTATGTTATGTGTTAAAAATATGACTTATGATGAGCTAAAAGAGATTGAATGCTAGAGTTGCTTATTGTGCAGAAATAGAAAGTATTGTTATATTGCAATTTTTTTTAAAGTTGGCTCATATTTGGTATCTTGCCTTAAGAAACCATATTATTTTGAAAGTTTGATAGCTATAATGAAACCAGTTTCTAAAAACTGTATTACATCTGTTTGAATGACATACTTTGTGTAGAAGAAGTCTTGCGTTCAAACGATAATTTAGGTTATAGGCTTGTAGGAATTAAGGTATCTACTAAACCATGATTTTAGTAAGAATCCCAATCTGTGAGGATTTATTCTGTACTAGAGTATTATCATATATTAGTATTTTGGTAGGATAAAGGGCCATTTAGAATGGACGTAGAAATTATTCTCTTATACAATGGTATGCAGACGACAGCTCGAAAATTTCAGCCACAGATGGCCATCCAGTTATATTCTAGAGATCAATGGTATTCGAGGATTCAGTGTTTTACTGGATTCGATGGTCGAATCTTTCACCTCATAAACAAAGCATAATATTGTGAATTCAAAAATTACTTAGTTAGGCCTACTTGAAAAGCACAACTTAATCCGTAATCTTTATTTTGTTGCACAGAAGAGTTTAGCATGTATGAAATTATTATTTTTAAAAAAATTGTTAGGTGTGGAAAATCTTACGTGCCTAGTACACTACCCTCCCACCTCTCTGGGAGACTTGGACTTGACAGTTTCAGCACATGCTCACTTCTAAAACTTTCAACTCACGAACATTCTTGTAAATATTTAAATGAACACATTAAAACTCTTAGAAAACTGAAAATCAAAACTAGAATTAAAAATAAATTCGAAATAAATAAAACAAATTATGGCTTTTTTTAACAGAAATAATAACACATTACACATGATACAAAGTCAGCCGCCATGATGTATATTATGTTTACTCGCCAGATTATTAACTAAAGATAGTTTTAATTCTTATTACCCAACTGGTTATAACTATCTACAACTATGCAAAGAACCCCAATTATTTGCATACGATCCTTATGTTAGATATTTTGTTGGGTTTCATGAAAAATAAATATTGTCAACAGTCAAGACCTCGATAAAACTGTTTATTTATGCCTAACAGCCAACGTATTGTATATCGATTATGTGTTTGAAATCGATTCAGGTAATCTTATCACTTAGTAATAGCTATCGAGTTTTAAGAATCAAATAACGACTTGCTATTTCATAATCTGTTTTTAAATTGATTTTTAGTAAGAGTTTTTTTCAAAATAGGTTATTGAAGCAATTGTAAAAATATTCAAATGTAGTCCTGCCTAATAAAATGGGAATGAACATATTGCAAGAGTCAAAAATATATTCGTGTTTTGATTAGAATGCATTCTCAGAAATCTAAATATCGCAAGAATCAAATATGTTTCTTGTTTTCTACGCGAAGATATATAATAGACAGATGAGAAAAGAATAATAAAACATACTTTGGCATTATTGAGTTCATTATTTCTAATGTATGTTTAGTTGTTAAGCTTGTTATTTTGGTCTTTATTAAAAAAAAATCTGTTTTTATTTTTGCTTTCTTATTAAAATAAATTATAATCCTTCAGTGTTGATTAAAGTTGATCAAGGGGCATTAGGCCTAATCTGTTTTTTCACATATTTTTAAAATACTTAACTCATTCTAACAACACTTTTAAAAATAACTAAAATACACTCAAATTTAGATTGATTTGATTTTCAAACAATAATTTGAGTCTAGATTGTTTAATTTGGCTGGATTTTAACTTACATTTTGCGAGGGTTGGCTGGGGTTGATAAAATTGAAAGCATGATAGGAATAAATCTTAATTTACAGTTTAGGCCTATATTGTGTAATGTAGGTCTATTTGTAAATCACTAAAATTTCTAACAATTTGCTAGGATTCAGATTTGAGATTTGAAATTAAAATGTAGATTTTGTTTCGAGAAATAGTGGATTCGACCCATCTCTAATTATAATATATGAAGAATTTCATATATTTAAGCATACAAATGGTCAGGTTTACAAGAAACTGAAAACAATATCCGATTGATAAAATTATCCGTGATCACAATAAGCGGCGCCTACTGTTTAGTTATTTGGAAAATGTAATGCTTAGATGAAAACATTTTATTTATCAGTTGATGGGAATAAAATAATTTGAATATTTCTCTCCAGATTAAATTGTTGTTATTGATTCTCTGAATCTGAAGAGACTGCCTTTGGTAATGAGCCTGTTTTAAAAAAAAAAATTTAGTTTTTATTAGTGTCCAATCTAAACGATTTCTACTCCGGCATTACTCAAACAAGTGTACTAGCTATACCTTTTAATGCAAAAAATTTCTTTATTCCAAATTACATTATGTTTACCTATATAATCATTTTCAATTAATATTAAAGATGGGCCACTCGAATATTCGAATCCTGACAAGTATTCTAGATTCGAGGATTCGGTGTTTTACTGGATTCGATGGTCGAATCTTTCACCTCATAAACAAAGCATAATATTTTGAATTAAAAAATTACTTGGTTAGGCCTACTTGAAAAGCACAACTTAATCCGTAATCTTTATTTTGTCGGACAAAAGAGATTTTCATGAATAAAGTCAATATTTAAAAAGAAATAAAAAATTGTTAGGTGTGGAAAATCTTATGTGTCTACTACCCTTCTCTCCCACCTCTATGGGAAACTTGAACTCGACCATTTCGGCACCTACTAACTTCTAAAACTTTCACCTCAGGAACCATCTTGTAAATATTTTAATGAACATATTAAAACTCTTAAAAAACTGAAAATCAAAACTATAATTACAAATAAACTCGAAATAAATAAAACAAAATATGGCATTTTTAACAGAAATAAGAACACTTTGCACATGATACAAAGTCAGCCGCCATTATACACGATACAAAGTCGGCCACCATGACATATATTATGTTTACTTGCGAGAGTGATGATTAAAATAAAGATACTGTTAATTATTCTTATGACCCAACTGATTTTAATCATCTACAACTATGCAAAGAACCCCAATTTATTGCATACGATCCTTAAGCTAGAAATTTTGTTCGGTTTCATGAAAAATAAATATTGTCAACAGTCAAGGCATCGATAAAACTGTTTATTTATGTCTACCGGCCTACGTATTGTATATCGATTGTTTGTTTAAAATCGATTCAGGTAAACTAATCACTTAGTAGGCGCTCTCGAGTTCTAAGAATCAAATAACGATACGCTAATTCATTATTTGTTTTGAAATTGAGTTTAACTAAGAGTTTATTACATTTTAAAATATGTTATTGAAGTAATTGTAAAAATATTCAAACGTAGTCCTGCCTTATAAAATGAGAATAAACATAAACATATTGGAGTCGAAAATATGTTCGTGTTTTAAATAAAATGTATTCTCAGAAATCGATATATCGCAAGAATCGAATATATTTCTTGTTTTCTACGTGAAGATAGATAATGGATATATAAGAAAATAATAATAAACATATTTAGGCATTATTGAGTTCAATATTTCCAATGTGTTTTTAGTTGTTAAGCATGTTGTTTTAGTCTTTATTATAAATATCCGTTTGTATTTTTTTCTGGCCATTTTATTAAAATAAATTATAATCCTTCAATGATGATTAAAGTTGATCAAATAATAACTAGGCCTAATCTGTTATTTCAAATGTTTTTTTTAGAAACTAACTCATTATAAAACTTTTAAAAATAACTAAAAGACACTCAAATTTTGATTGATTTGATTTTCAAACAATAATATGAGTATAGATTGTTTAATTTGGCTTTTAACCTGTATCTTGCGAGGGGTGGTTGGGGTTGATTAAAATTGAAAGCATGATTCAAATAAATCTCAATTTACAGTTTAGGCCTATATTGTGTAATGTAGGTCTATTTCTAAATCATTAAAATTTCTAGCAATTTGCTAGGATTCGGATTCGAGATTCGAAAATAAAATGTAGATTCGGATTCGAGAAATTGTGGATTCGACCCATCTCTAATTAATATAATGGAAAAAAGGGGTCTACGAAGCTTCGATAATATTGATTTTGATTCAAATTTTATATTATTCAATAACTCAAATCAAACTATACTAAAACAAACAGATAGGGTTTTATGCCAATGCAAATCCTACAATGTGCCTAAAATATGTTAATATATTTTTAATAACAATTCTTGTGAAGTAGAGTAAATGCTTCTTAATTATTATCATAGTGACTGGAATATAAGCCACACTTTTATCCCAATAACAAACTTTATAAAACTTTTGTATACCCTATAATATATAGCAAATGTGTTAACTTTGAGGTCTGAAAGTAAATTGAAATATTTTATAATCGCCAAAACAGATGTGCTCTTTACTTCTTAACTATGACAAGGTGAACTATTGTTGCATGAACATATTAAAGCACTTATATTTTAACATAGGGGACTAGGGTCCAAAACTAATCTAATGTTTATTTATGATGCAAACGCTTTTTATTTAACATAATTTTAGGATATGATTTGATCCAATAATTATTAAACATTCGCGAATAATATTGGCTTCGATAATTTGAACTGAAAAAAAGCTGCTCAGTAACAGTAAAAAAAACTTATTACTGGATGAAATTTTATCTCTTTAAGAAAAACCTATTTTTTGCTTTTTTGAGGTATTTTGTTAATCAGCGCCAGAGTTTGGCAACGGATCAAGAAGGTCCTGAATGGCAAAGTAGTCTGGCCCTAGAAAAAAAATTTGTTTAACAATTACAAAGCTTCGAAAAAAAAAAGTTTAAAGTTTAAACACACATTTAAATAATTACATATTATTTGTTGTGATAACTTATCATACTAAGACTAAATATATTAATTATGTTTAGAATATAACATTTTGTAAATTATATTTCATAGGTACCTAAATTTACATGGTCATGCAAAGTATAATATTTTTATCCACAACTTAACATTTTTTTTAATATTCAATCTTCGATACAGCTTCAGGAATATCTCATATTATTCAATTCGACTTTGCTTCAAACTGAAAAAGTGGATTTCGCAAACTCTTAGTTTAAATTATTTAGGACCAATATTCGCAATTTTGGTTGAAAAATTTATTTAATTTTGGTTGAAAAATGTATTAAAATATAAATTCATAATAGTGAAGTGGATTTTCATGAAGTCATCTGTATTTGAGCCCTTTACTGGAGTAAATTTGTTATTACTAATTAATATAGCCATTTCTGAAAACTTGGCGTACCACTCCACAGCCCTTCTTATTAGATTATTTTTATTTTATCTTTACCAATTTCCATTACTATAAAATATAAAATCATTAATATTTACAAGAGAGTAGAAGAAAGGTGGTTAGAGGTTTTCCTTATAGAGATAAAAAATCATTTAGCCAATGGGCCCCCTCAATGTTAATCATTTGATATGTGTCAAGGATTTATTTTTCCATCCTGCTTTCAATTTTTAATTTGAATCAATTCAACTAGATCCAATCACTAGACAGTTAAACACAAACAAATATTTCCTCCTATTTGAAATTACTTATAAACACACTTCTCACCTGTAACATGGATGGTTCTCATCAATTTCCTTAATACCCTTCTTTGTGGGCATAACATCTACTTTTGCCCGCTCAAAGAAAGTTTCCCGCACACATTTCCGTACTAAAGGGTCTCTCGACAACTGCATTGCAACCATAAACTTCACAGCTCTAAGAACATCTTCCTCATTTGTAAATTTACTGAAAAATAAGAAATACTAGACATTATTACCATAGATTGATTAAGATGATTGAGAAATAGCTATAGAAATATAATCCAGGCATTAAGCTTAGTGCTCTAATATTTTTTCCTGTGTTAATCTATGTTTGTAATTTACTTTATTACTCAGTTTACTATACTACTTTACTTTACATCCATTACTGTTGCTAGCCTGTGGCTTAGGTCAGTACTTTATTCAAGCTATATATTTTCAGCTACCGGCTTGCTAGGTCTGTTGTAGCTATATATGCTTTATAATTTAACTTAAGACTAGGACAGGCACAACATCTAGTCTCCGGCCGTTAATTCATCACTGTGAAAGGGTAAACCCACATTTTGTCGATGATAAATTTTTCGACCATGCCGAGAATTAAACTCAGGACCCTTAGCTCAGTAGACAGGCATGCTACTTACTGACTGAACTAATGTGTCAGATTTACTATAATAATACTAATCTTAATTATAATTTAAAAAAGTTAGTAAAACAATAATTATGTTATATTCATTTTTTAGTGTTTATTCTTCTCATCTAAAAAACATTGATATCAACAATCTAAATATCATGGCCCAGACAAGCAGATAGATGTGTTATAGACTTGCATTCATTAAAAAGAGCCAACATAGTTTGCTTGCAAATTTCACTTTGTTAAATTAAACGGCCTTAAGAGTAGGACCAACTTGAAAATGTTGCTACTCCACGGACAATGTAGTTGTAGTTTTCTTGTTGAGTTAGTTTTAATCTATTGTTATAGTAAACGGATGTGTGATAATTTGAAGTTTTAAGTTTGTATTGTAATGTTTACTTGTGTATAGCAGGATCTTGTGTGTCTATCTTTCTAGATTGGGTCATTTTCCTATTTTATTATTGAAAGCAAAAATATTGTTTGTCTACTCCTGGTGTATCGGTGAATCCCCTTACATCCTTGTGGTTGTGACGGGGGCAACACTATACTGGCCAGCAAGGCAGTCTCCATAGTAGGGTTACTGGTTTGTAGGAACAGTGCAAGCGTGCCCACGGTAAGAGTGAGCAACAGTTGTACTTGTGGTATACTGGCTAAAATGTGCCAACACCGATCGGTACAGTATCATTACCGTAAGCAGTGAATACTGTCATGGGTGCGAGTATGATCAAGGCTAGGAACCAGGTATAATCTAAACTAATTACTAAAATAAACTGTATAATATTAACCTCGGATGACCAAAGTTATGGGCAGCTGAGGTTAAAACTCAAGGGCGCATTTGTTGAAAAAGAACCTTTTTAATCGATTTGCCACCTTTCAAATAGATGGTAAAAAGAATTTTAACCATAAATTATGAAAGAACAAGTTAAATTGGCTTGTATAGTTTAATTGAAGAACATAAATCAGTTTGCAAAATGAGTGCATTAAAGCGTAAGCAAATCAAGTTATGGCAGCAGGTCAATCCTGTTATTATGTTAAGATTTACGTTTCGATAGCAATACAGCACTATTATAATGATGATAGTATTCTCAAATTAAATATAAATATTAAAGTTGATTAAATGTCATTTTCATTTTTAAATGCTTGAGATACCTACCTTTTTATATTATCTTAATATTTCAACCGTGACAAATTAGTAACAAAAAAAAAAGCTTGTTTAAATATTCTAGTTTGATCTTAGCAACAACTTAACATGACAACCTACTTGCTAATGTATTCCTTGGCAACATCGAGTGGATCGGAAGCTTCCTGATCTACTTCATGGCGCTGATAGTTGTCACGCAAGTTCTCACCAAATTGTTCAGGTGTCAGACCAAACCGTTTTGCCAGACCATCTGAAAATATATATAGAAAAGAAATTACATTTATGTTATTCCTTTTACATGTTCCTAAGTGTCCTACTATTCTTTACTTTTTTTTTTGACACATGACTCATCTGAAATGTTATGATGTTATGAAATTGTTTGAAAATATAAATGTATTGAATTCAAGATTGATAACAGGGAGTTTTCTGAGAAGATTGCTCAACTCGGGATGAAAAATCTTGAGCTCACAGATCCCTTGTTATCATAGCAAGATTCAATTACCCCAGATTTTTATCCAAGTTTCAAGTGAACCAAATAATAAAACATTAAAAATATTTATTTTTACTTGCCAAGTTTTCTATTTTTCAAAGTCTCACAACCCTAATATTATGAGATAAAATCCCAACAAAGGTGTAGTAAAAGAAAATATTATAGTTGCCGTACTCACCAAGGTTTGCCTTCTTACACATGGAGTACGGCCCACTCCTGGCTGCATGTTTCAGAGTCTCTGGTTCTGGGGGTTCATCTATAGTTTCAGGTTCCTCTTCTTCAGGATTTGGAGGGGGCTCTTCACCTTCTACCCCCTCTTCTCCCTCGACAACTGCAGCGCGGCGCTTGTTACGTTTAGCTTCGCGAGCAGCCTCCCGCTGCTTTGCACGCCATGCTTCCTGCATAATTGGGATATCTTGAGCGTAGTATAACAAGAAGTGTGTGTGCACATCTTTCAGCTCTTCCGAAGTTTGCACCATACGCAACCTAGTATTCACAGCATAAAATTAGTTTCAACTTCAACTCCTTTATGAGGCATAGTTTGTTTATATTAAATACAAAAATAGCTAGAAATTTTCAGATTCCCATTTTTCTCAAATCTCAATTCTGATTATCGATTTTGACTAAAATTTTTAAGTTAGCCTCAATTCCTGATTCATTAACACTTACAATTTTCATCTTTTTCTATTCATCTAACCTCACATAAAAACTATATTATTAATTTACATTATCCTGTAATATATTTACTAATAAAAAATTTAAATAGTAAAAACTTCAACAAAAACAACAGATAATGTTAAGTAGATTTGCCTACTGGGAAGGGGACAACGACGCATGGAACAATTAGGAAATAACGTTAAAAATCAGTTAATAGGACCAGACATATTTTATTTCAATCCCTTTTTCCAGTAGTTAAGTAGGCCCGAACCCAATATTCAAGAACCGATGAAAACAGAAGTCTCAACCATCACACTAACCTTCAGTGACATTTTTATACCATTATGGTGTCAGTAATACATTGAATTTTGTGTAAAATAATGTAACTAGAAAACAAAACATTTTAATACTTATTTATAATGATCCCAAAAAGTAGGGGGCGGGAATTTGATTACCTAACAAGGGTTGAGGACCACTGTTCTAGAGGTATTCAACATTCATAGCCCCCCTACCTCTACCTCTAAATACAAAATTGGTTTGGTAAGGTCTTGACTAGAACACCTCTGGATGGTCTAAGCCCTAAGGCATCACTCTTTCAATAGACTAGAATGACAATGGTGGGAGGATTTGAGCTCAATCCCTGTCGGGTGTACTGAGGGTCATTTTCCCTAAATGACATTCCACTCTAACTCTACGCAATTGCGGGCACAATTCATCTAAATCCAACCTTCCTCATCCCTAACAGATTGATAACTGTTTTTTTCAGTATCACAATTCATTTTCTTTGAACTATTTACAATGTATTAGTAATTTAGATTTCAGATTCAGGGACAGCTACACATAGCTCAGGTGGATAAATGCTATCTAGTTGTCTTCATTGATGAGAAAACACCTCTTTTCATAGAAGAAATAAAGAAAGATGACAATGGAGTCAATTAATTGCTCCAAAGTTAAAAAGTTTTTTTAGAAGTGCCTGTTGCCAGAAATTATACTTAGAAGCGTTCCAAGAAAACTTAAATGTTTGGATCCTAATATATAATAGAAGTGAAACACATCATTACTTCGCGAAAAAAATAAAATAATAAAGCATACATTTGCATAGTTCAAAAAATACTACAAAACAATGTTTGGCACTTCTTCAGTTTGCTCTAAGTATGAAACTGCAAAATATTATCTGGGCTTGAAACCTCTTAAAAGTTACTTTTCTTAAATGTTCTCTCTAGGTTTGACACACCTAAAAGTTGATTGTTTAACACCACTTCTACTCTACTCCTTGTCTGGCTCACCAACAACAAACATGCTGATCTCTCATAAATGGTTGACCTTGGCAAGCTACTTCCTTCCCACCTTCTTCTCATTTCCACACCCCAAAAGATAGTAGAATATATCTCTGTCCTCTAAATCTTTCAAGCTCTATCACTTGCTGAACCTAAAAAATAACTGTTGATAGACAGAGCACAAGTCAAGGGCCTCCCCAACTTATTTGTCTCTCTACAAGTGGTAAAACAACCCCCTCCCCATCCCAGCCAACAAGTTTGCTAAATAACAAAGAAGAAGACTGTCTACAAAAGAGATTAACAGTGATGAGTCAGCAGTAACTGCTATAACACCAGTGCCGGGAGCCTCTTGTTTTGTTTCCCGCCCGAAAAGTTTTTGGGAAAGGAATAGATAAATTCCCAACCTTTTCCCGAGGGTTCGGGATCCCGGCCACCCCCAAACAAAATGTATCCCAAAAACTGAAAACAGGTTTTCCTTAAAGAGAAATAGATATATATTTATATGTTTCTCTCCACCTTTCCTGTACCTTCTTCCAAATATAATGGAACATTTAGATAGCAACATGTAAAGTAACAAGTAACATAAGGGACAAACACAGGAAATGAACATTAAATGTGTGTATTCACATTCAATGTCCATTTCCTGTGTTTGTTACTTGTGTTACACGTTAGTTTACATGTTGCTATGTCAGGGTGTCTACTGAATTGGACAAACCAAAATTAGTGACTTTTTGGTGACCTTTTATGACCACAAAATTTCTTCGGTAAGCGATTGAACGTAATATAATGGATAAATAGGCATAATACACTCACACGCAACATTAAACTTTAACTAGATGGTGAACGTTAACCTTTTCTTTGGTATCATCATGGTAAAAACAATCAGGCGGTTAGCGCATGGCATCATGGATAGTGGGTAACTTGACATTCGACGAGTTTGCGTTGTTAAGATGCACAGGAAATTCAAACAACAATATTTTTGTGACTTTGGTGACTTTCGTGACCCAGTAGACAACCTGTATCTAAGTGTTCCATTATATTAAATATAATGGAACACTTAGATAGCAACATGGAAGAAGGTACAGTAAAGGTGGATAGAAACATATAAAAGGGAACGAACACAATATGGATTTTAAAAGGAAGAACACAGTTCACGCTTTACATTGCTGCCACTGGACAGAGAGATAACGCCTGCCTCTTGAAGAAATTCGATTGTTATTGTCCAATCACCTGACCTAGGTTTCATTCAGAGCACATCAGGAGGGAGTGTGAAACACACAGTGCAACTGCCTAAAAGAGATAGGAATGTGTAAAAGGAATATCTAAGTGTTATGTAATTCTAAACCAATTTCTTTCTCTCTCTTCTCCCCCCCTCCCCCTCTCTTCTATAAAGTTGTATTGCAAGTTTCACACTCCCTCCTAGAGTTCTGATAGAATGAAATATAGGCCAAGGGGCTGGGCAGTAAAGATCGATTTTTTCCAAGGAGCGGCCATCAACTCTTTATCCAATGGCAGCAAAGTAAAGTGTGAACTGTGTTCTTATTTTCATTTGTAAAAGCCATGTTGTTTTTGTTCCTTTCATTTTTTCCCATCCCGCTTTACTGTACCTTCTTTAAGATATAACAATTTACTATGCTGATTAAAATTTCTAATTAATTTAATCAATGTTAATAGTTTTGCTTTCATTCAAAGATGAATGTATAGTTTCAGCATATGTTTGGTAACATTGAAAAGAAATTAGAAATCAAATTACAGGCATCAAAGATCAGCAACAAATGATTAGGAATTGCCAAATGAACCAGCCCTATTAAACAATGTACTATATTTTGTTATTTTTGGTTAGGCAAGGAGCGTATATTGTGTAAAAAAAAACAAATAAAACTTGATGTAGTTTTAAATATATTCACCTGTCAAGATCTTCCTCTTTCATAACCCTCAAATTGTCTGGGATAGGTGCATCAGGATCCTTCATTATTTGTTCTGCTTGATAGTCCCGCATCTTTTCCAACAAATTTATCAGACTGTCTTTCCTTGATCTTAGTTGGCACCACTGGCGAAGGAATGAAATTTTTTTAAAATTAAATCTACAAATTTAGCTTTTCTAATATTTTTAGGGCATTAAAAAGTGTGAAATAAGTTTTATTAGTTAGAATGTCTTCCTTATGCTATAAAAAAGTGCCCCCCCCCCCAAAAAAAATGCTGTAAGGGTTATTAAATCCTACTTCCTAGGTTAAATTAATTATAGTGTAATCTGAGGCATTTGTTCCCTGTCTTACAAAACAATTTAAAGTCGCTAACTAGGACTCAAGGTACTTCTATAAACATTCTCTCAGATCATAGTACAAGCAATTAATTTTGACTATTAGGCACTTAATGGTTTTTACTATGGATGTGCGAGTACTTGAAAATTCAAGTCGAGTTTTAGTAAATGTTCAAACACAGCTTGAAGATTTTTACTAAACTCAAAAAATTTCAAGTTTATGGATTTGTCAATTTTATCATGAAAATTCTGAGCTTAACTAATTTGATTACTTCCTAAGATAGTATATAATTTTCATGGCAAATATGGTCCTATAATATTTTTTTTGTTTGATTTTAAAATATATAGCTTCTATAACTATATTAAATTTATTTAAAAATACAAATTTTTGTAATCTTAAGTATATTCCAAATGAATGTCATTCTTAACCATTATGTTAGTATTTATGGTTTATGCATGGATCTATTAAACATTTAACTTTAAATATTTTTAGTACAAATAGTGATTTATATTACTCAAAACTAGAAAAAAAAGTTTTCATCCAAATTAGATTCAAACTCAAATCAAAGTGAAAAATCCCTACTCATATACCAGTAGTTTTTATGACTCAAAATTAATAAATCAGTTGATTAACACTCCTATTTATAAAAATAAAATCACTTTAACATTAAGGTCATTCAATGGCTTAATTTATAAGGTTGAGATGAGGAGAGTAATTTAGATGAGTGCGTAAGTATTAGTGTGGAGAGGGGATGGGAAAGTCAGAAATTAGGTCTGTTAATTCAACATCTTAAGAGTGTGTGACTAACAGTACAATATATTTGATAAAAAATAAGTGTTTGATTATCCTAAATCAATTTGACTTAAAATACCTTTTCGTCATATTTGTAGACTTTCCACAAATCATTGATGTTGAGTTCTGGCTGAACATACTCTTTCCTGTAGAAAGCAATGAATGGGACCTCAAAGTGCTGATTTCTAATAAATTCCAGGGCTTTCTTGATCTTGCCTATAGTTTGGGGTCCTTTCTTTGCACGTTCTCTTGCTTCATGACTGCTATGACCATCCTATATTATACAAAGAATAGACAAGCATTAAAAAAATTAAGACAAACATTAAAAAAACTAAAAGACAAACTGCAAATTAAAGTATAAAGGAT
Source organism: Timema bartmani (assembly GCA_902151455.1). Classification (NCBI taxonomy): domain Eukaryota; kingdom Metazoa; phylum Arthropoda; class Insecta; order Phasmatodea; family Timematidae; genus Timema; species Timema bartmani. Next base: position 21,944 of record CABFWB010005133.1, read on the forward strand.
TTGTGAAGCTTCAAAAACATACAAGCTTCAACTTTGATTTTTAAAAAAATCTGCTCAGGTAGTTGTGAAGCTTCATTAATAAGGGTTTGTGAAGTCCACTTTTTCAATTCAAAGCACACTTTAATCGAATATTTGAGATATTTTTGAAGCCGGATCAAAATTTGAATATTTTTTGTTAGTTTTATTATGCTTGAAAAAATATGTTGTGGCCGTTTTACCTTATGCATCAAAATTACTTGGAAAATGTTTTATTGACACAATTTTTTTTTAGTTTTTAATATTTTTATTGGCGAAGCAGGAAATTTTTGTCAAGTGAAGTCGAAGCTAATGTTTGTTTCAAAGTCAAGTTGAAGTTTCAAAGCTTCGCACACCCTTACAAATTAATAATAATAAGTGCAAATTCAATTAAGAAAGAACATCTAGGGAAAGAGGAAATGTGTGGGAAGAGTCCAATGCACAAATGTGACCTCTTCCTTCTTTCTGTCTTCTATAGTAGGGGTAGTCACACATTTAAACACAACTAGAGTAATGTTTACACTATAATTTATGTTAAATATTCTGATGTTAAATTTCCAACATTGATTTAAAAGACTGACAAGAGAACAAATCTATACATATTATAAAACTCTAAGGTCTGTTAGTACACTATTATTTTTGTGGAGTTTAGCTTGCAACATAAGAACGAATAGTCCATCTTAAGAATTTATTTTTAGTTTGTTGCCAATAAACCACAAAGAGTGTTTATTAGCTTTAGACGGGACTACAGTTGTACTCCTTTTTATTTTTTCAGGAACAGGGTTAAGTATATATTATAACATCAGGCTATCTCATAAAGAGCAAAGTAGTATTCGATGTAGTATTAAAAAAATGTAAGTAGTAAACATACATCTCAGCTGGTTGGCGCAGGTACAAAAGAAGGCACATGATTCAAGCAGGGGGCAAGGGCGGGACAAGTTTGTTTCTCTTCATTCATCAAACTTGCTTTGTCACCGCATCCAGATATTATCTATTGTGTCTTCGTAGTATGTTGCCACCTATTATCAGGTTTGTTCCTTATGTAGCTTATTTTATATGCTGTAAGCTTATATTACCTAATCTAAAGTAGTATTATAAGTGACATTTTAAAACCTTTCTACTATATCTATTTCCTAAATAAAATCATATATATATTGAAGTAAACTTACCCAGTTTATACCTGTGACCCATTCTACCCGACTTGCACCCTATAAAACTTTCTCGGATCCAAGACATATCCGACTCAAACGAGTGAACATGGCCAACTAACTAGCAAGCTCTGATGACGTCTAAGCTATGGTTGAGCACATTCGGAAAACCTTTTAGTGTTTTCATAAGGGAATGAGATTGGCCTACAAGTTTCTACTGAGAACTAGACGTTGCGCTGGTGTGACGTATTTCGTTTCCTGAGTGGTGAGAGGAGAAAGAGACCATATTTTCCCTTGATCCCATGACTCCTCTCCCACTTTTCCTTTACCCCCCTTTCTCATGGGATATTTCACATTATAAAACAAGCACATAGTTGCAATTATGGCACTCTTGGCAACGATAGGAAGTCAGGCACTACACTGGTGGTGGCTTTATTTATAATAATGGAACCTGCTTCGGTGGCTGTGTGGCTTGACACACTACTCTCGAGTTAGACTAGATTGCTGAAGATGGGGAGAGTTGGGGTTTGATTCCGATTGGGTGCACTGAAGGTTTTTTCCTAAATGGTTTTCCACTCTCCCTCCATACATATGCAGGTGCACTTCCTCTATTTTAAGCCTACCTAATCCCTAACACATTAGTGTAATTAATACATATGTGTATAGCCCAAACGGGCAGTAAGATACGGTTCAAAAAATATATATATATGTATATTGTATTGTTGGGTAACCAATTGTAAAATACTAAATGAGGTTTCTATTTGCTGAAAGCCCCACTGTTGGGGCTCCAATTATAAAACTCTACGAAAAGGCGACTTATAATCTTAACATCAGTCCCTGGCTAGCTCAGCTTCTCTCATCGGCCCGATTATCATATAAGGAAATTCCCACTTATACAATAAATATACTTTTATCACTTTGTGTTAATTTATTGTTAGAAAGTACTCTTTTATATGTTATTACTAAGAACCGGATACTTAGGCACCAAAAATGTTTAGAATAGGCAGGCAAATAGGCACTAAAATATGGGATTTAGGCACCAAAATAGGCACTTAATAAAAAATAAACCTATAAGCAATGTAAAATATATTTTACTGCAAGTTTATTACCTGCAGCTTACAAACAATTTATATTGCTGTAAATCACCAGATACTTTCCTAGGTTTTCCATTTTAAAATTGGTTCTATTGTCTGATAGAATGATTTTGTGGCTAAAAAGAGCTTCGTTCTCCTTCACAGGATATCAAGGGAAATTTTTTTAAATTTGCCAATTCTGAAGAGGTTAAATTTTTATCCTGCAATAGCGTACCGGCCTCTCAAGATGTCTGCCACTGCTCAATAAATGAGTTTTTCCAAAATCGAGACTTAGCTAGATCGCTTTCTCGCACCCAATAATGGTAGATAAACCAATTTAATCTAAATCCTTGAGCCCGTTTTCAAGATAATTTACAAATATATACCTCCCCCCCCCTCATACCCGCTAAATGAGTTTTCCCAAAGTCGAGACCTAGCTAGATTGCTATTTCTCATCTGAAAACGCTAGATATCTCAATTTCATCAAAATCCTTAGGCCCGCTTTCAAGGAAAAATGTACAAATATATACTAAGCCTATATACAAGAATGTCACGTTTAATAGGGTAAATTATGGGAATTTCTCCCACGCGATGCAATGACCAATGAGTAGTGCAAGACACGTCACATGTCCAGGAAAGTACGTGTCACGTGGCCCTGTATAAACATAGTCTGTAAAGGACAGAGCATGTCAGTTAAAGCCACGTCACATACCTTCTCCCTCCTCCCTGCCCCCCACCCCTCAATAATGCTGAAACTTCAATTTCTAAGAAATTAAACCTCTTTCAGAAGGGGGAAAAAGAGAGAAAGACAGTACAAAGCCGAAATAGGCGCATTTAAGGCTTTTATTCATAAAATAGGCAAAAACCAACAGAATAGGCAATTATAGGCACTATAAGAATAGCATATTGTAATCGTAATAACATGAAATAAATATAAATATCAACAGCCTATGTTTTACGATTTAGGAAAATAAAAGGCAAATAGGCAAAATCCGGTCCCTAGTTATTACTATAACTTTCATATGTTATTACTATAACAGCCCACAGGCTGGAAACAGTGATGGACGTAAAAAAAATTGTGTTTAGGGAGCTTTGATACCTCTGGCTTACTAATTTTTTCTAGAATATTTAGACAAAGTAGGAACTTCTCAGAATAAACCATTCTTAGCCTGTCAAAGCAATTGTATTGTATATATCATTTAGGGGTGTGCGAAGTCTACTTTTACAATTCAAAGTGAACTCGAATCAAACATATGAAATATTCTCAAAGCTGAATTGAGTATCATATCAGGCCACAACTAGGTAGTTATTTTTAACAATATCCTAAAAATCAAATGTTTTCTTTTAGTTGTTTCACGCTTAAAAAAATATTATATTGCACAATTGTTTGTAATATTTTGCGTTAATCTGACAAATCAAGTAATTATCACAACTTACAATTCAAAAAATTCCGTTTTTTTCAATATGAATATGTATAAAACAGCTCAGAATGATAATTGAAATTAAATGGTATATTTTAGCTGTTAATATTTTTATTAGCAAAGCTTTGACGCCAGAATTTCTTTCGAAGCGAAATCGAAGCTGATGTTTGTTTCAAAGCCATGTTGAAGTTTCGAAGCTTCGCAGTTCACACACTCCTAATATCATTACTTATTGATCCCCTTCTGAGATTTTAAAACATAATATCTATATATTAGGTAATAACTACCTGTTGTCTTATGAAACTTTATTTATATTTATAAAATAAAATTACATACTGTATTTATCTGAATCTAAGATGAGTTTTCCTCCCAAATTTGTAGCTTCAAAATCTAGGGGTCATCTTGAAATCGCAAACTAAGGATTGGGTTAGGCCTACATCAAGAGGTAACATTTTTAATCTTTATTTAATATAACTACAATAGTGCAAAGATGCCTTTTTTTTTTTAGAGATTTTATACATTTTTGTGGATTTTAAAGGTATAACACAGATCACAGGATATTTGGTTATTTTCCCAGATTTTTAGGCTATTTTCTAGGTTACTGTTAAAAATAAGTACCTAGTTGTGGCCCTATACGATACTCGATTCCTCGATACCCATAGTATCAACTGCTATCGCAATAATTGATGCTATATGCTAAAAATCTCAATACCACTCTTTAGTATTCAACACGGTTAACTTCTCAAATGGGTTGAGGATTTTTACTTTTCCAATTACTTCACAATGATATTAAAATTCAGCCATTCTCAATAATCAAAATAGATTTAAAAACAAATAATTACCAAATTTTACATATTTAATTCTTAAAACTTTGCTTGTCGAGTTAAGACGTGATGAGAAAAATCAAATCGATTTTAAACAAACAATCAATCATATGTAGAGTTTACTAGACAATTTTAGCGATGCCAAACTTTAGTTTTGATTCGTGAAACTCCACAAGATATCTAACTTTTGAATAATATCAAATAAATTATTATCTTTGCGTAGATGTTCCTAGATCATCGGTTTTGAAATAAGAATAAAGATGCATGTTTAATTATCAATCATTTTTTATGCTTGGCTGTCATGGCGGCTGACTTTTATGGTAGTTCACAATAGGCGTGTTCAGGGGTGCAAAATATGTTCAGAGATCCAATATTTCCCCAGAAAATAAAATTTTCATAAAAAATTTCACCAAAAACCATAGCGCTCAAAATAAAACATTGAATATTTTATAGAGGCTGAAGCGAATAAGGATTATTACCTGATACATAGTTTGGAAAATTCAAATTTAAACATATTTTAATCATAGTTATTTTTATTGTACCTACTGTGTAAAAAATTTAGTTGTCTCCCAGAAATGGCAGCCTTCCCATTTCCTTGTGAAGTTTTTCAATGACCTTTGGCATCTTGTAGACATTCAAGAGAGAACAAGAAGAAAACCTGGTAAAGTGGTACTTTCCTCCATTGAAATGTCTGTCCAAGGATTCCTTTAGGAGACATGAAGCTTTGTAGACAGGTGGGCCATTCCAAGAGATAAAAACTTCATGAAAAAGAGTGTCATACTTAATGTTGCGGTTGTGTATGTTGTTGCATATCAACGATCCAACTGATTCACACACTGATTCACTGCATATTTTCATGGAAATCTCCAGGACATAAAGGATGTCAGGAATGTGATGAAACACGTTTTCATTTGTGAATGCTTCCTTTAGTACAGCATTTTCAAGTTTGGTTTAACATCCATAAGCCGTGGGTTTTTGAAAAAAATCTGTGTTTAAAAGATTCTTTTTAGAGATTTTAAATTGAGAAGCTACTCATTCTACTGCATCAGTAGTTATTTTACATCCACAATTTTCATTAACCCAGGTTGTTAGTGTTCGTAATGACTCTTGAATTTGCTGCTCTAAAAGTTTGTCTGAAACTGAAGTACTCGTTAAATACTTGCTGCTGAAACATAGGTGCAAATTTTTTACAATTAGAGGTTCTGTTATTCTACGTTCTAGTGTTTCTAATAAGGTTTCATACAGGGTTTCCAACTTTTTCCTTGCACTTTTGAAGTCGCATACATCTGGTGTGTAACCTAACAACTCCACATCTTCTTCAGCAAGTGACTGGCAATCTAGTTGAAGATTATGGGTACGGCTTTGAGTGCTGGTCGTTTTCATTTATTAATAAGCAGTCCTGATAAATGTTTTTTTTCAGGGAATCCATTTCCTTGTTGGGGGATGGGAACTTTTCTTCAGATATTTTTCCACTCTTTAGTTCCATCACACTCTCTTTGAGTGTGCTTTGCAAAGAAACATAAGAATCAAATATTGTCCAAATACAAGCATTTACATTCTGACAGATACAACTGAATTTTGTGATCAATTCTAATATGTCAATCATGCCAAGCAGTTGAAAAATGAAACTTGGCTTTGAAAACTTTTTCAGTTCCAATGAGAATTCTTTGGAATCGGTATTCTTGCCTTGCCATATACTCTCAGTAAGCTTCTTTTGTAGATCAATAAAACAAAGCTTAAAATCTCTTTGAAATTATTTTAAAGCATATTTTTATATGTAAGAATTAAGGTACGTTGATTAAGAAGTGAAGGTATAACATAGGCATGAAGCAAGCCATGACCTATGTCAAGCGTCGTCATTTTGTATGTAAAGATGGCCCGAGGGCATCTTACATCGTTGAGGAGGAATTAAGTATATTGAGGATGAGTTAAGGTACATTCAGACATGGAA
>CABFWB010005133.1:31667-49088 GCA_902151455.1 Timema bartmani
GGCAACGTTAGTCGCGGTGGAACAGAAGGATGTTCCGGCAACGTTAGTCGCGGTGGAACAGAAGGATGTTCTGGCACCATTAGTCGCGGTGGAACAGAAGGATGTTCCGGCAACGTTAGTCGCGGTGGAACAGAAGGAAGTTCTGGCAATGTGAGTTGCGGTGGAACATGAGGAAGTCCCAGCAACGCGAGTCGCGGTGGGTGGTATGGTGGAGAGAGAAAGAGGGTTTAACAAATTGCTCTTTCGTAACATAAGACAATTTAATAAGCTCTTTCGTATGGGTGGTGCACCCAGGTGGGTCACCACTGATTGGCCGAGGCTGACTGGCCTAGTGACCAAGGAATCACCGTATTAAATACCCTCTATTGCTGCCTGGCCTTGTCCAATGGGAGAAACAGGGGCTTCCCATTGGTGCGTGCAAACTGGAGGGATAGTGCCCATCACGCGAGCCAATAGAGACAGGAGTTCTCTTTGGCACTGAGTATAGAGGTGAACTCGTCACGGACGGCTTCAAGAACATGGACTGTGGAGAAGTCCAGGCAGTAGAAAGGGTGGGTGACACGGCCTGTGCAAGTGCGGAGGAAAGAGACAAGGGCCGACTGAACAGTGAGGCACAACAACAAAAGTATTTGTTTTTTCCATGGAGTCAGAGAAATTAACACACCATTGATGTGCTTTTGACTGTAAATGATCAATAAAGTGAATTTCAAAATTAAATACTTTGAGTAGGTTGTAGCAACTATGTTTCCTCCAGAAAAGAAAAAATACAAAATTTCCAGTTTTAAGAATAGCTATCTCTTTAGGGATGGTTTTGTAGTTTTCTATGCATGGAGAACACTGCACTATTGTAATTCCACCTTGCAGGCATGGCATAAGTTGATAAATCTCTGGAACCAATTTACTTACTCTAATTAATTTAATTTTTGCTTTAAATTCTTCACTTTCCTGTAAAAAATACTAGGGCCGGGTAAACCTGGTAGCTCATTATATTATCTATTAAACTCAGACTTTATGACTACACTATTATCACTATGTTTATTTGGTTTTGACAACTTGTCAACATTGTTATTAAGGATAGCTAAGGCATTACATATTATTATTAATTGTTCATTAATACCAGTAGGCTTACCGGTACCAACATTTAATTTTACATCTTGAAAGTAAGAGGCAATGGAGTGTAACTCCGGGAGGCCTTGGTTTGATTGTTGATTTGCATAGACACTGTTTTTTCGTATACTCGCCACTAATGCTAGTTAAAAATAAAATTTAAAAGTGGTGGCACAGTTAACTCCTGATTACTGCGAATAACACAAAACTATGGATAATCCATATATTTTGTAAAACAAGAGATTGTAGCACATTCAATTCAAGCTAGTACTCACCTATCGTGATTACGTTTATAAACACATCATTATATTTCACACACTAAGATAATTAAAAAAAACTTTAAATCAATGTACAGTTTACTCAAAATGGACACATACCTTAAAAAGTTAGTATTAGTCTTTTGCTTTATTGCAGCTGCTTCCTTTTTTCTTTTTACGCTATGTATTTTCTGTGATATCAGCTCGTCAAATAGGAGTGTGTCATCTTCCTGTTCCAGATAACTATACCTCAGTTTTAGCTTCTGTGGTGTTGACTGACAGTTCACAGCTGACTTCTGACAGTCAACAGTTAGGTATATACCTAAATTTTGACTTTCAGAAGTGACAACTGCTAAAGACATGTTTTTTGCAGATCATATGGTTCGGCGTAGGGATACATAATTTGGTCTGGTAGCTTTTCAAAGCCATCAGAAGTCAGCTGTGAGCTGTCAGTCAGCACCACAGAAGCTAAAACTGAGGTATAGGCAGGTTATGAGTTCATTCCAGTGCAGTCCCTCTTGCATACACTTTTTGTCTCTCTGGTCATTATCTCTTCCTTTGGGATTTACTGAGTACAACCATCGGTAGCCCTGTATTCTCCATCAACGCGGCCATTTTTCAAAAACGTATCAGCTGCTGTTGGTGATGCCACATTTAAGCCCCAAAGCGGGTAATTCGCCCGCGGATAGCAGGGAGCTTACTGTAATTATATTTTAATATTAAACTAACAGATGCTATCTCTTTCAGAGAAGGGCTGACATACCTGTACAGAAATGGATTGTTTGCAGAAGGCCTGCTTATAAATCCACTCGGATTCCTCCTCCAGTTCTTCTGACCCATCTGGAACAGCTGTCACAGGGAAATCCCTCAACTGCATTCGCTCAGGTATATCCGTATTACGAATCTATTAAAAGTAATCATAAAAAACAAAGTTATTAGATAGGTTTGTGAAGTTTAACTATTTTATTGTTTATGAATCCATTAAAATTGAAATATTATACTTTAATTTAATAGATTAACATCAAAGTAAAAGAACCTAAAGAACATGTGAATTACTCTATATTTAAAGTAACATGAAGTCATAGCTCCAAAATAAATAAATAGATAGATATACTAGAGATTGTTATTATATGATAAAAACATACTTCATTGTCAAGATCGGTGAAATGGCCCCTCTTCAATTCACTAGGCTCGTAAATTTCAAAAATAGACTTTTTGGTTGGCTTTTTACGAGCTGGTTTCTTTGGTTTCCGCCTAAAAACAATCGTAACCAATCTTAGCCACCCTTATGTAATTACAATGCATCAAACCTAATTTTAAAGTATACCACTAAAAACATTGTATTGAAAGGTTTTTATAACAGTTTTTCAAGTTTCATAAAGGGTTGTTCAATGTGAGGTAAAGGAGAATAAGGTAATACCAGTAAACCCTTGTAAAACTTTCACACATTTAACCTCCCATTACCCCCCCCCCACTCCCTCCCAAAATAATGATTTAGTCTTTTGTTGAGTTGTTGAAATTAAATACTCTGCAAGGTGTATACACTAAATAGCAAAGAGTTTATTTTTGATAATGGATACAAAAATATTGTTAAGATTTTTTTTACCTTAAATTTTAAACAATTTGTTTTAGCATAAAAAATCCTATCCACTGATACCTTATTCATCTCTGTACGTAGACTTTGTATTAGTTGAGAAAAAGGGATGTTGACCAAAGAAATAATATACAAAAATATTGTTAGATTTTTCTTTTAACTTAATTTTTAAACAATGTGTTTTAACATAAACTGAGTATGCTATGTCAGAAGTCGGTAAAAATGCCATCCATTGATACCTTATTCATCTCTGTACGTAGGCTTTGTATTTGTTGAGAAAAAAGGGTGTTGATAACAGAAATAATATAGAGAATTGGTAAGTACACCCACATTAGCATGAAAAGTGGATGGGGATAGCCAATAATAAATCATACATTAAAAACCACACCCAGTGAACCCAGCAGCAAATGAAAGCTTGACCTTCCTATTACCAGCAATATAGTCTATTGATAGACCAACAACACTTTCGTCATCCGATTCGATGGCCAAATGATCTAAGGCATCACTCTCACAGAAGAACAGACTGCAAATGACAGGGATATTGAGGTTCGAATCTCGGTCAGGTGTGCTAAGGTTTTCCACTCTCCCTCCACGCAAATACAGGTACACTACCTCTAAATATAACCTTCTTTATCCCTAAAATCACCAGTGTAATTAGTACAAAATTAACAGTAAAACCGTAATGTTCAGACCTCGGATTTTGATGACATGTCATTTTGTATTTAGTTCATCACATACAATGCTCACAAATACATAAACTTTGTTCAGGATCCCCTTGTCATAAAAATATTTATTTATAGTTGGGCTTTTGTTCATTTTTAAATTTTGGGTAGTATTTCTAAGTTTGCGTCTTTTTTTAGTTCTTTTAGACATTTTTGAGTCATTTTAAGGTATTTTTAAGTAATTTTAAGACATTCATGATGAATAAGTATACTTTTAGATACTATACAATCAATATTTTATAAATGCATATTTTTTTCCAACACACAGCTGTTGGAATGAGACATATAATGTAATCAATGAACTTTGTATCCTCTTTAATTGTTTGTTTGTAAAATACACATTCCTGGTGAGACACTGCAATTAAGCTGGAAGGGATTGTGTTGGGAGGGGGTAGCTATTATTTATGAAGCCGGTATTGGTAAATGTAAATGTAAATGTAAATGTAAATGTAAATAGGTAAATGTTATATTTAGCAGAATACAAGATTTTAGTTGCTAAAGGCTTTTCATTACATGAATATTTTTTAGTTTACATTTGTAAAGTGCGTGTCTGATTTAGTCGCGTGCATTTATTACAAGTTTTTGTTCGTAATTTTAGGTCATTTCTAGAAAATTTAGTCATTATTTAGAAATTTTGTTATTTTTTGATTATTTTAAGGTCATCAAAATCCAGGCCCTGGTGTTAAGTAAAAAAAACACCTTAGACAATTTCACACCCAATGTCAGTTTTTATGATAAATAAAAATATGGTTGTATAAATGAATTGATTATACATTTACTCAGTTATAAGAGCATCCATAACCATTTCCAGCCTATGGCCTGGGTCAGTTTTTTATTCAAGTGATATATTTTCCACTACTGGCTGGCTAGGCCTGTCGGAGCTTCATTTGCCTTATAGTATAACTTAAGACTATAACAGGCACAACATCCAGTCCCCAGCAGTTAATTTATCAATGTAAAAGGGTAAACCCATATTTCATAAAGTTATTAGAACACAAGACTATAGTAAAATAAGTATAGTTTGTTCTTTTGATCTCGGTCTAAGCCTAAACACACACACACCTTTTTTCAGCTTCCTCATCTCCTTCCTCAACATCATAATCATCTTCTTCGTCTTCATCTTCATCAAATTCATCATATTTTTCAAACTCGTCATAGTCAAAGTCAACTCCGAAAATATCTTGAGCCTCCTGAAGAGCTCTGAAATAAAGGAGATTGTATAAAAGCAGCAAATGTAAAACATAAAAATTTGATTTGTAAATGTACCCGAGTATTTATTCGTGGTAGTACTCAACCAAATTTAGGGCTACTTAAATGTATTTTCATAACTTAGTATTTGAGAATAATATATAGTGATTGTATTTAAGTTAGTATATAAAAAAAAACAGAACTAGTTTGTTTGAAATTAAATAGTATGTTTAAAAAAATATACAGGTAAAACATTTTAATTTAGCATAAGCAGATCATAATCATCCATACAAACTATTTATTGAGAAAAAGTAAATTAGGTTTTTTAGAAAAAATTAAGATAAAATGGTTTATTTTAAATCTTAATATTTGACATTTACATAAAAATTTATCAAGTGTTCTGTTCTATTACAGAATCTAAATAATCTATTGAAAAAAAGTATCAACTCTTTAAAATCACAATCTAGAGATTGACATAAATAATTAAGAGCACTATAATGGATAAAAAAAAATTTAAAGCATTATGCACCAAATTAAATAAAGTGCAATGTTCAACTCACGCGTCTGAGAAAATTGGTTTACGCTTCTTCCTTTTGTCAGAAATAGGTTGTCCATCATCATCAACAATAAAATCATCAGCATCAGAGTAATCTCCCTCTTCATCCTCATCTTCAAAGCGTTCCACTTCTGTTCGACCCTTGTCCGAAACCCTGTCTTCATCCTAGAAACGGGCAAAAGTCTAAGGATTAATATTCCATGGTTGGCTTGAATTTTGTCTTATATCCCAAAACTTATTTAGGTACTTTTCTGGACATTTCCATTCATAAACCTACACTGAGAAATGAGAAAAATACTTAATTGTCTTAATATGAGCCTTCAGACTGATTCTGAACAAACGAAGTTCAAAGATATAAAAAAAAGTTTACTAAATTTTCAATACCATTTCTATTTTTCCAGTCTTCCAAAAATGACAATTTTATAACAACTGAAGGTTTAAAATAGAATGAGATTTTAAATGAAAGTTAATAGGAGAAAATGTGTGTACAGAGAAAAATAAAAGAGTAAAAAAAAATACTAACAGACAAACCTAAAATATTTTAGCGATTAAACTAAAGAGGCCTAGATTGATCTTTGACGTTTGTTCTGTACAAATGTTATAGGGTTAAAAGGACGTATAGGATATATTTTGCTAATAATTAAAGGACATAACAAGAGCAGTACACACGCATAATCCAAACAAAGTGGTTTTAAAAATGGGATCAATTCTAAAAGCTTCTATTATTGTTAATATTAATACAAACCAAGGAAACCATTTTGAGACAAAATGATAGATTTAAATATGATGAAAAACAAAACATTAAAAATTAGTAAAAAGAGTGAACAAACACAATCTTAAAGATGAGTTTTAATTAAGATTAATGAAGCCTACATATGTTTAAAATCTACATCATAAGAATTAGCTCAAAATTTGATTACGTTTGAAAAGATTTTTTTCCTAAAGATATTTGAATTATATCATAGGGAATGGACAACTTGACTTTCTCCACTTTGATGCTGATCAGTGAGACATCATTAAAATTATTTTGTTATATTTAAAAGAAGGTGAAAGGTGAATGGTAACATATAAAAGGGAACAAGCACAATACGGCTTTTACAATGAAAAGAAGAACACAGTTCACACTTTATAATGCTGACACTAGACAAAGAGGTAATGGTTGCCATTGAAAAAGTTTGATCATTACCGCCTAATCGCTTCACATAGGTTTCATTCTATCGAGACTCATCAAGCAACAAATAATTCAGATGAAGCACAGTTTAAATTGTAGAAAATTAAAAGGTCTTATTAATTAAAATGCATTAGTAACCATTGGGCAAACATTTTGATTATTAGCTATTGATGTTTGAACAACCTTTTTTTTAAATACAAAGTATCTTTTGGATTCGCTTCCCCAGGGAGTTGAAAGACTAATGAGTAATCATGACCGAAGTTACCAGTCAAGTTCCCTTTAAGGGAAGGTCCATCAGATTGATGGATAAAATGAGAAATTGTAAGACAAAAAGGAAGAGTGAGTAATACTGATATTTTTCCCTTGTCTAATCTAGATCTAATTTATTATAGTATAAACATATATATATATAAATTTCACAATTCCTTTGACCCATCGCAGTGTGGCAAGAGCCAGACAATCCGAAACTCTTTAAATGTTTCCAAATTAAGACAGTATTTTGACCATTCTTCAGATATCTTTGATAAGTGAGGATGGGGATAATTTCATTAATATTTCAATAGTAAAAGTAGTTGGGGACGTAAGAGATGCTGCCACAACTTGGGGTGTCGACTCCATCTAACTTTCCTAGTATAATACCCTATTCGGAGCCCATAAACACAAATCTGGTAGTGAACTTCAAAGTCAACCTTCAAAAGCAATATATGTGTAGTAAGCCCAAGTAAATCCATAACTTTCAATTTTGAATCGAATCCAAATCTTGGCTAACCGACTCAATCTGAATCAAATCTCATGTGTAAAAAAATTTAGAGTAGAGTTTGAATAAAATATTATGCTAACTTAATAACAATAAACTATACAACTGTTAATAATCCATATCCATACCCATAGAACAGTTAGTTGTCTAAACATCCTACAAGTGTGATATGTAACAATGAGCCAGAAATTAAAATGTATGTATGCACACACACTTTTTGTCAAAAATGAATGTCCATGATAAAACTAAATAGAGAAACTATATTGCTAATCATTTTTTGATGTGAATAACAGAGTTTATACAGTATTTATAATATGATACAAACAATAGCACACCCACAACAATGTGACTAGTTATTTATGACATGGACTCTCAAACTTTTTATTATTTGATAGGACATATTATGTCCTAGCCCACAGTCATACTCAGGCTTTTTTATAATCAAATCGTCCATTGGTGACTAGGCATATAAGATAGCTTAACATAATATTAAGTTTATAATAGCTTTAAAAATATAATTTAAAAAAATATCACATACCATTTCCTCTCTCTCCTTGACAGGTGCAGAAAACAAGAAACAAAATGATTAGAAAACAATCAAATAAACAAACACAAATCAAACACAAACACACCAGTAGGACAGTAAAAAAACCTATCCCAACATTTTTAGTACAAGCAAGCAAATATTTGATAGAAATTTACCCCAACAAGAGGAGCATTGGTGTTTCTCATTCATGATTGAAAAGAGTTTAGATGCCCACCATTTATTTTGAATAAAGATTACAGAGAGTTAACCCCCAAGTACTTTATTGTACAAACTAAGCACCTTATTATTAGTACACATTCGTAAACTACCTAGCCTTGGAGAACAAGATGAATGTTGGCTTAAAGTAAGTGTGTTAGCATTCACTTGAAGTGAGTATGGGAAACTACAGGCCGGGGTGCAAGGGCACATTCCCCCCCCCCCATAGATTATAATCAAATAGCCTAATGATACAAATTATTTGCTATTTTGTTCACAGCATTTACTATTTTGTTTACTACAAAGAACTGAAAACTATTAAGATAAAGTGAATAGATGTGTACAAGCTAATAACAATTCAATTGCAAAATGCATGTTTACAAAGTTACATCTTTAGTATTTTTAAATTGTAGGTTCAACATCAAGTTTATTAAGGACTTAGCCCAAAGAGTAGGGGTTAATTGAATAACCTAAAGAAAATGCACCCCCATTTGCATGAAGAGGATATAAGCCACAATGACAAAAAATGTACTAGAAAATTATTGTCAAATGACCTGACAGATAATCAAACCTCAAACTTCCCATCCAGATTAATGCAAGATTTACACCCACTATGTGGCCATTAGTGTGGACTGAATTATTTGTACAAACCACCAAAATTCTTTGCCGTTCTCATTATTTGAAATAAAATATTTTATAGCTATCTTGTTTTCTTGGTATTTGTGACAACCTGATGATATTCCTGCAATGTAGATTTACATTTCCATCGCAACATTTGCACAAGCTTGCCGATTTCAAATAACATGTACCCCTCTGGCTCTGGGTCAAAGTGATTACACCCCAGAGGAGGGACTGTAAGTCAAAAATTACCATTGATAAAATGTACAAAATATGTTCATTGAAAGCCTTAGATTTGAAATGTGGATTTATACGGGTCTAAGTTTGTGGCACCTAATTAATGATGGGCCATTTAAAAACAAAATAGTTTGGTCTTCTCCTTGACATAAACTTGTGGATATATCATGAGTCAGAGATTAGTCACACTTCAAAACTACCCTAA
This sequence comes from Timema bartmani, assembly GCA_902151455.1. Classification (NCBI taxonomy): domain Eukaryota; kingdom Metazoa; phylum Arthropoda; class Insecta; order Phasmatodea; family Timematidae; genus Timema; species Timema bartmani. Next base: position 40,822 of record CABFWB010005133.1, read on the forward strand.
TGACAACACAACTAGGTTAGAACCAAATTATAGCATTATAAGGGTACATGGGATATTATAATACCAAATAAAGGGTAGTCTAGAACCAAACATTCGGATTAAAATCATAAATATCACATTCAATTTGCTTACTTAATACATATTTTCCTGCTAAAGGTAAGTGAAACACATTAACAAACAAAATTACAATAGGAATGGTCCTCAGCATAAGCCATTTTAATGTAAAGAAAAGCATAAAAGAATAACATATAATAAACAAAATTTTAACATACATGGTCTGAGCCGTCATCAAATAGCTCATTTGCAATAGCATCCCTAGCACCTTCTACTTGATCATCCTGTTCTTCTTCAGACTCCTCATCCTCAATCCTACGAAGACGTTTAAATCGTTTCTGAAAAAATATATAAAATGGTTATAATCCAAACACTATAAATGATCCAATATTAGAAAGTCTTTATATGTTAGAAGAGTTTTTTTAAACAAAACTCCATGGCGTGACCCCGTGATCGAGCTATGGTGCGAGAGGCTGCCATCATTAGCAATGATAATGCTGGCATTTGTGGATAAAATATGTCAAGTGGTCAGTACAACCAACTGGCTGACCATTAATCTCAGTTCTCTAGACCAGAGCCGCTACCTATTTATTCAAGTAGCTCTTCATTTGTCCTCACAAGGCGAGTTTGACCTTGTTCCAGACCCACTGCTTCACAAAAAAATTTCCAAAAGTATTGGTGAACCCAAGATATCATCTCTAGCCAAGAACTCTAACTAATAGAAATTTGTTTATCCTAGTAAATGTAAAAAAAAAGGCTTATTCAAGTATTAAAATAAACTCTTTTTTTTTACTTTTACTCAAAATTATGGCGTACGTATAAAAATCTATTTACTGATTATTCAACATAGTGATCAGTGTTTCTACCATTTATGTGCACTAGTTTTTCGGTTACCTGTAATCTTAGTTATGAATTTAAAGTCATTCTATGATACTTTTTAGTTACCTACAATACTTATTAGTTCACAATTATGGCCATACCCTTTCAACTTTTACTCCCAAGTTTTCTTCAATAAGATCATAGTCTTCATCTTCTAGACGGTCATCAAAATCTTCATCGTCACTTTTTTTCCTCTTCTTTGAACCTCCAGATGCATCAGAGTCTTCTCCATCACTTTCATCAATTGGTGCATCATCAATCAAGTCTTTCAGTTCTTCTCTCAACCTTTCTTCATCATCTTAAAATTTAGAAAAAACAAATGAAGGTATGAATAAAATGTGAAACAAGTGAGGAAAAAAGAGTATATTTGTTATATTTAAGTAACTAGCACACCTAAATTAGTGTGAAAATTAAACTCCTCCTTAGAATGGAACCAAAACCACTTATAATCCTGAATAAGTTTAAGTGTTATTTAAATATTAAAGCTGAATTTAAATCAAAGTGTCTTCAAAGATGTAGTAGGTCAGAAATTAAGACCTCTTACCCCATTAACACACAGCATAATTTTAGTTATATTTCCCATCAAAACATTAAAGAGATTACCAACACTTAACTAATTTTATTTTAGATAAGAATATATGTTAAATATCCCAAAGTAAAAAATGTTGCAGTTGTGGTTTCTGCTAGCCAATAAGGGATGTACCTGGTTTTTAGAATTATGATTAAGGAACAACAAAACTTCATTAGTTTATTCCCTTGAATACGGAATTAAAAATTGACCTCAAGTAATAATTGGATTAGGAATTCTTACAAAAATTCAAATCTGAGCTTTTTTAAAGTAGCGTACCTAACACACTAACTGGTGTGCGTGTAGCACAGCTATCTGTGTGAGCCTAGCAGCCATTTTTCTACTCGTATACTAATATCCAATAAATATTTTTCAACTTATTTATTTTAATCATTTATTGCTTTATTCATGGTCATCGTATATCAGTGAACTGGTAGCTCTATATTTAAGCTTCAATATGAAGTATTCAGACAGGCTAAAAGTATAGTGGTTCATTGATAAATTGCAATAGAATAGCTCGTTGTAATGAAATGTTGAGATTCACATCTGCACCAGCAGTTGGGCAAACAAAGACTTTGTTCAACGACCGTACCAAGGAAAGAGTTTAAGTGATTTATTGTTTGGATTTGATTTGATTTGATTTGATTATAATTGTACCTTTGAAATATTACTAATTGTATATTTGAATAACAGTGAAATATTACCTTCTTCCTCCTCTTCCTCACTATCCATTGCTTTAATCCGTTTTGACTTTTTCTTATGATAACCTTCAACCTCATCATCTTCCTCCTAAAGTAAAGAAAAATCAATTCATTTTTCCAATTAAATCCATTCTATTATTAATAATTGTAGAGTAAAATAAAGGCAGGTTTTGTAGGGCTCTCTCAATTTAGTATTTCAGAATAATGCTACACATTTTTTGTTATCATCGTGTCTTACTACCTGTTCAGGTAAACTATATATACACATACCTATATAATTATCTAATGGGATAGGGATGAGGAAGGAAGCATTTTAGAGGTAATCTACCTGTATTTACATGGAAGGAGAGTGGGAAACCTTTTAGCGAAAACATCCCTTGGTAGACCCGACCGGGATTCAAACCCTGATCATCAGCAGGCCAGTTTGACATAAAAGTTATGCCTTAGACCGTTCAGCCACTGAAGCGGGTGTAACTATTAATTTGTAATACTTACTATACATCGGCATGACCAAGGAAGCTTTCAACAAGAAGAGGTTACTGCTGACCAGCAAGTTAAGTTTGGAACTGAGGCAGAAAGTGATGAAATGCTACATTCGGAACATCGCGTTAAATGGAAGAGAAACTTCGAGCATCGCGTTGAAGTAGAAACTTGGACTCTTAGGAAGATGGAAAAGAAATACTTGGAGACCTTTGAAATGTGGTTCTGGAGAAGACTTTATAAGATCAGGTGGACAAACAGGGTGACTAAAGAAGCCCTAAGAAGAGTGGGTGAAAAGAGAACCATTTTGGATATGATTCATAAGCATAAAGCAAATTAGATCAAAGATATCCTTATGAGGAACTGTCTTCTCCACGACATCATAGAAGGCAAGGCTGAGGGAAAGAGGAATTTAGAAAGGAGGAGGATTCAAATATTGGATGACTTGAAGGAAAGAAGAAAATTCTGTAAGTTGAGGAAATAGACAGAGGCCAGGGTGCATTGGTAGTCTAAGTTCAGTCACAAGAGGAATGGACCTGCCGTAAGACAGAAAACATAATAATAATAATAATAATAATAATAATAATAATAATAATAATAATAATAATAATAATAAAGGAAGTTCAGCAAGAAACCAAGGTATCAACAAATCATATTACTGGGAAACCAGTATGACATGCTAAAGACCTTAATAAGGAGCTGAACACACTTGATTCATCTGCTAATAGCAAATTAACAAGTACTTCACCCCCTCTTTGATGAGGGTTCAGCTCCTCGATTGGTTCAAATGATTGAGAGGATACAGGAGGGGTTCTAAGTTCAATATGGAGGGAGGAAGCAAACAAGAATCTTTTGGTGGCTAATGAGTAAAAGAAACGGTAAAGCGAGTGATGCCGAGTATGTCGTTCAAGACTGGTTGGGCATGCCTCGAAACCCTTTTAAAAGAGAACCGTTCAACTAGCAATATATAGGTGTTAAAATAAAGACAGTTAAGTTGTGTCAAGTTAGCTGATTGACCTAACCTACTAGTTATCAGGACACTAGTAGGCACCTCGAGGTTCAATTACCCCCTCATACCTTTTAGCTCCACCCTAATCTGTAATCTCCTCTCCTACACAAAGCGTAACTTTCACTATTCCCTTTAATAAACACCATAAATGTAAATATGAGTGTTTATCTTATGAATGGTTTATCCCCTACCTTCCCAGTCCATCCCAGATTGGTGTCAAAGAGGATGACTATTACATTACAGTTAAAAAATGTATATTGGGTTGTGAATTTGAATAATAATAATAATTATTATTATTATTATTAGCACCGCGTCTTACTACCCGTTCCGGTTATACGCACTTACGCTAATGTGTAATGGTAGGGTAGATTGTGAGGTGAAATGACCTACAATTTAACGTGGAATTAGAACCACGGTGGAAGCCTGGCATTAATCACATTCACAAGTTGTGATTGATTCACGTCTTGTCAGAGGTGAAGGAAGGATTTGGCAATCAGATAAATCTGTGCCGGGACCGAGGATTTAACCCCGGACCCCCAGCACAGAAGTCCGACACCTTACCCCTAGACCACCAGGTCACCTATCGAATTTGAATCCTTTCAGCACTAACATGCATGTGTGTTACTCTGGAGGCCAAGGTTCAATCCTCATCTGGGTTCAATGGAGAGTTTTTATTCTACAGTATGGTTTTTCCTCATCACTTCAGGTGAAATAATACTGGCACTTAAGGATACTGATAAAAAACTAAACTGAATTAAAAAAGAACTTAGGCTTAGTACAAAAATAAGATTATTGTGTTTAGCTTTTTAAAATAAATTAAAATCATATACAACTCTTCAAAAACTAGACTATAACAATGAAACTTAGATTTAATTTAGTCAGGGAAAACTGTTACAGATATATTTATAATAGGTCCATGACTAAAGAGACAAGACTGGTAAAGTACTTAAATGCCTACCTCAGTTTCATCTGCTTCAGAGTCCAAAAAATCTGCCATTTTAGTTTCTTCTTATTCACTCAATCAGTAAAAATATCTGAAAGTTAAAATAAAATAAAAAATGAGCTAGCCTATACAACTTTACATACAGAGTATTCTTATGTAGAGATGGGTCGAGTCCAAAATTTCCCTATTCTGAATTTTCAATTTACCTACAGATCTTGAATCCGAATCTTAGAAAATGTGGTAAATATAAGGGAATTACTTAACTACATTAATTCTTAAGTTGCAAGGGAAAATATAAATAGTAATATGTGTTGTTTTGTTAGAGACTTAATATATTCAATGTTACATTCTGAGACATTAAAAGATCACCTTCACCAGTAGGCCTGCAGCTTAAAATTGTTGTGGGACACATTCTTTTTTGGTTTATATTCCTCTTATTATGTAATTGAATTCACATGCATACACACAATCATGACTCAACTTTGGCTTAAGATATGCAGTAGAAGGAAAGAAAGACGACACAAAAATCACATTGACTTTGAGAAATGATATTAGTATGAACAAATGTGTTTAAAGAGATTCACAGTAAGTATTAACTGGAAGGAAAGTGTTATTTTGACCATTGTAAATAAAAGTTGTCTTTTTTTAGTGAATATGTAAAAATTCAAGAAATTTGATCAAATTCCTTGAATTTTCGTGACCAAGGTAATTCCTTGTTTTCCAGGTCGCTGGACACACTGTAATCTAGCCTTCCAAATTTTGTGTATCTTCAAGCAAACCCGACTAAGATGTTTGGTGATTTTGAGTTGTTTCTTGGCTTGAATGATTGGGTATGTGGGTTCATGCACAGGCATGACAGGCTATCTTTACGCAAACCACAGAGCACCAGCCTCAGTAGAGCCACAGCATTTAATAAAACTACTGTTGGTGAATTTTTCAACAATCTTAAAACCGTGTTAATTAAATACAAATTTGAACCTCAGTCAATATACAATATTGATGAGACTGAGGTAACTACTGTTCATACTCCTAGTAAAGTGATCGCAGAAAAGGGATCAAAAGAGGTTTCCAAAGTCACATCCAAAGAAAGAGGCACGCTGGTAACTGTGTACTGTGCCATTTCAGCTATTGGAGCTGCAATACCTCAATTTTTTGTCTTTCCGAGAGTTCGGGTTACTGACGCAATGACCAAAGGTGCACCTCCTGGTTCAAAAGCTGTTGCTCACCCTACTGGTTGGATGACAGGAGAAAATTTTGAATTGTATTAGGGATCATTTTTTAAAAATTGTTAAATGCTCTAAAGATGTCCCAGTTCTTGTTATTCTAGATAATCATGATACACATATAACCGCACTGGGAATCCAAAAGTGTAAAGACAGCGGCATTATTCTACTTACCATACTACCACACACAAGCCATAAACTTCAACCTTTGGATCGCGGGGTGTATGGCCCTTTCAAAACATACTTCAACCAAGTTTCAGATGATTTCATGGTTAATAATCCCGGTCAGCCAATCAAAATCCAAGATATTCTTGAAGTGATATGGAAAGTTTTCCCACAAGCACTTACATTGCAAAATATATCGAAGGGATTTTCTAAAACAGGAATTTATCCATTCAATTCTGGTGTGTTTTCAGACTTAGATTTTTTGGGGAGTTGCGTTACTGACAGGCCAACACCTGATGAATTTGTAACTACTGGTGATGTTGCTCCTAAGTNTATATCGAAGGGATTTTCTAAAACAGGAATTTATCCATTCAATTCTGGTGTGTTTTCAGACTTAGATTTTTTGGGGAGTTGCGTTACTGACAGGCCAACACCTGATGAATTTGTAACTACTGGTGATGTTGCTCCTAAGTCCACTGAGCTATGTCAGCCTTCTTCATCTCCAAGTGCAAATGACTCGTATGTTGTCAGCCCTGAAATAGTTCGGCCATTCCCGAAAGCAGGACCAAGAAAAACCACAACAAGAGAAGGTCGAAGACCTTGAAAAACTCGTATTCTAACGGATACACCAGTAAAAAATGAAATACATGAAGAATTCAAAAAGAAATAAGAAAAGAAGCGAAAGCAAATGGACATTAAAAACAAAGTGTCCAAAAAACTTAAATTCGATGCAAAGCAGAATGATGACCGACATGTATTCTGACTACAGTGATCCTGACAATGATCTAGAGGATTTTAAAGATCTAGGCCTGGATGATGATTATAGTGTAGGACACTTTGTTCTGGTTAAGTTTTGTGGTAAACAGTCAGTAGCACATTATGCTGGACAAATAGCTGCGAAAGTAATTGCAGAAGAATATGAAATCATTTTCTTACATAGGAAAGATTATGGACACTTTTGCTATCCTGATAAAGAAGATAAATCTATTGTTATAAAAGAGGACATTGTCGCAAAGTTGCCTCCTCCTTTATCTAGTGGGGGAACCGAAAGAGTGGCACTGAAAATTAATTTTGATTTCAATTTTTCCAACTAAGTTATGTCAATGTAAAGTAAAAATAAACTAATAACTTCATATCAATTATATGAATATTATTAACCTCCCTAATTGAGATTAGAAGCAATTTTATACCTGGGGTCAAACCTCCCTCACCATGGGTCAAGCCTCCCATACAATGGGAGGATTGACCAGGGTTGCAGAATCTTTGTATTTTTATTTTTTTATTGTTAAAGATTATTTTTAATAAATTTTGAATACTTTCATTTGAAACCTTATTAAATTATGTACATTTTCCGGGAAATTTGAGGTTTATAGAACAAAAGCAAAAAATTACAAAATTCAAAATTCGTAAACATGGTCAAGCCTACCCTCCCTCCCCCATATTTATAATCATTTTCCCGGCATTTGTTTTTTGTTTAACTTGCCACAGTAGATTTTTGTTAAATAGGGTCAGGTTCTCTTTGATATAGATATGCCTCTGTCCCTTTTTCAATTACCATTTTATTGGTAACTATTTGACGCCTTTTTTCTAGCCATGCGTTTCTTACAGTTTTAGATGAAAATTGGACAATCACGGGTGATGGTATATTTAGGCTCTTATGAGGTAGACGATGTATTAACTCAATATGATTTTTTTCATATGGTAGTTCTAAACATTTAGCGATTTTTTCTATGACTCTACACAAATCTTCAGGTGTACGTGTTTCTAATCCATGAATTTCTAAGTTAATATTTCTTCCGTATTGCTCAATTTGATTCAGTCGTTTTTCAAATATCTTGAATTTTCTTGTCTTTTTGCTTGTGTTCCTCGTATACTAAGTTTTTTTTTTTGTTAAATCCCTATTATTGTCTAACAGTTCTTTCATTTTCTTTCTCATATCATCATAGAAATCAAGAGAGTTTGGATATGCTATTTTCTAGTTTTTCGTAGTACTTCTTTTGTTCTTCTTTCATCAATTGGATTGATGTCTTGAGGTCTTCCTCCATTTTAATATCTGTGAGTGATGATGATCACGATGAGCACTTCCATGACTTTTACCTTATTAGTGTTATTCTTCAATATGTCGATTCAAATAGCCTAGAGCACTCATGATAGTAGTTTTCACAATTGTAACATTTTACACAATCCCCGTCTGGAAGTAGATTTTCATCACATCTACCACATTTCAACATAGTGAATAATTTAT